>CAIGRL010248156.1:2842-17421 GCA_903798325.1 Fraxinus xanthoxyloides
AAAGAGAAAAAAAAAAAAAAAACCAAAATCAAGATTAAGTAGCCTACAAACTTTATCTATAACAGACTGCTAGCACTAACATTGTCAAATGTAAAAGAGAATTTTATTTTCACATTTATATTCCCTAATAATTTGTAGAATAGAATTAAAAATGCTATTAGCAGTATGAAGATATTCAATTATCTTAAGGGCAATACTTTTTTTATGCATAACCCAAAGTGAGCTGCTATATAACCCTTTTTATTAATGCATTTCCATAAATCTCAGGCAATGATATAACATCACCATATTTATTTAAATCCTTAATCAATTGAAGTTCTAAGAAAATAATCAATGGTACCACTACGAAAAATGTTTCTACTTACCCCTTGTACCTTGGTTGAAGATATTTCTTCACGAATTTTGTGAAATGCTCATTGTCCACTATGCTCGGCGACTACTCCACATAGGCAACGAACTTCACCATTCCATCATGATTTCTTTCCTCCAATGACATCCATGTGCTTAGTGTTGAAGAACAACTACAAGGAGGAGTATCAAAGGCTATTTGTAATTGTGATTGACCAACAAGCCCATGTTTGGCTGTACATTTTGTGTAGCAACAGTTGAGGTGGCTAGTACTATTACTCTTTTGCCAAACTAATTGTGTTTGACCCAATTTACACACTGCCTTATATTTTGCAATTGTTTCGATGGTATGACCAGTTGAAATCAATTTAAAGAGCTCCTAACACTTCGAAGATTCTTTTCCTTTCGCGTCTCTCTTGTATCGGAAAATTTGTAGTTCAACTTCGCCAACATCTTCTCTATGTCATCCAAAATCAATTGGATTACCACTTCCATGTGCATCACCAATGCTTGTTCCCGACAAATCGTTGAGGATGGGGACGACGTGACACCGATGAATTCATTGAGAAATTGAGATTGTGGCATCATAGGTGATTGGCCACCGAACAAGCCCTCAATGAAATCATAAGAATCCATCTGTATTATGAAATAGAAATGTAAAATTTAGATTTTAGTGTAGAGAATAAAGATGAAATGTGAAAATTGGATAATGTATAGTGTGGAGAATGAATTAAGAGAAGAGAACAAAGGTATGTGTATGTTATAAAATTGTAGAGAGTAGAATAATTGAATAATGAAGGAATTATTGTAGAATGTAGAGAGAGTAGAGAGACTGTTGAATTTGTTGAGAAAAAATTGTGAAGTTTTCAGGTATTTATAGAAGAAAAACAAAAAATAAAAAAACTCGAAGACCGTTGGGGGCCAACAATCTCTTTTCCAAAGTTTGACTGTTTGAAAATTTAAAGTGTGACCGTTTGGTCTGTTAAAGGCAAGTCATGAGCCTACCATGAGCCAAATCATGAGTCATGAGCATGCTCAGCTTGTGCTCGTACCAAAATGAGCCCGAGACGTCCATGGGTCCAGCTTTTTCGAGTCGAGTTGACGAGCTACTTGGCTCCATTGCCAACACCAGTACCTCTTCAAAATGGTTGTATAAAAGTCACCTATTTGGATTTTGCGAAATGCAAAATTACATATTCTATTTCAATTTATGTTAGAGCTTAAGAGGGACCACAACAAATTCGTTTACGGTTAATTTATAGTGATTTTTTTTTCTTTTTTGGATATTGATTAAGAAAATAATATGAAATATATTAAAATCTTAAGGTTTCATTATATGCAAGGTAGAACTTGGGTAGGATTGTATGATGTGGAGTAATTATGAACATGAATGGAGTGATTATGAAAATGAGATAAATTTCAAGATTTGAAATAGGAAAAGAGATTTGGGGACAAGATTGAGTGATTTTGTGTATGAGTGTTGTGATTTTATTAATCAATCATGCTGCATATACATCTTTGTTGATATCAAATATGACACTATTGTGAGAGACAACTTTTTACACATTGATTTTTATAATATTTTAAACAACCAAGGTCATAGATTTTGACACATGGAAACGTCAAGGAAGCTATCCACATCAAGTGTACAACTAGTTAATCATTTATCCAAATTGAGGCCCAATTAATTCCAATGTCCAATTAAATTAATGCTTACTTCCAAGTCCTCAATTCTTTCATATAATGCAAAATGGTCCTTATGCATTAGATTTTTGCCATTTTTCTTCATCTTTTGCTTTCTTTCTTCAATTCCCTTTTCATTTAAAGAATTTTACCTATTAAACATAAAATGCAACAATTTAGAATATATTTTATCAAAAAAACTATCAAATGTCATTATTTTAGGTCTCAAATAAGTGTAAAATTACACTTATCAATGTTCAACTTTCTACGCGCAACCGTCCCCACATTTAATGTGCAATGATTTCTATCGTGCAATGATGGCTATCGTGCACATGTCTTGTGAAGTTCACGTGAATGAGAGCGGGTAAGGTAGACGCTCTAATTTGGACCGTAGAAGATGAAACAGTTGATGTATTGAATGGTTCAGATTAAAATTTCAAATGAACGGTCAGATGATCTGGATCGACATCAACGACTAGGATTGAGAGCCTTTGCCTATAAAAGGTGCGCATCCATGGTAGAAAATCACTCTATCTTTCATACATTCATCATTTAAATTCCTCAAAATCTCCAAGTCTTCATTCTTTCTTTTTGCATTCCTAATCTTTGGTGGCTTTCCTTCAACATTCTTCACTTAAACCCGTAAGTATCTTAAATTGATAAATTAAAAACTGAAATCAATGGCTTTTCCAACTCTATTGAGGGCCACGTAGATATTAGTGAAGTAGCGACTGAAATGGGAGTTCAAATCACTAACACGGTAGACCTAGTCCGAGCCTTTTGGGAGGGTAGGAGAAACAATTAAACAGCTTAAAGGACAGCCAAAATCCTTTCATTTGTAAATCCGACCCACCTAGCCAACCTTAGGGAAGAATATCATATTCCGTATGACATAGAACTCCTTTCCCCTACTCCTAATGAGGGAGCCTTCTTTACGAGGCATGGCTACATCTCCATCAGTGAGTTCCTCCTAAATGCTGGGCTTCGTCTACCTTTACATCCGTTCTTTAGAGTTGCAATTAGGTTGTACAGGCTGATCCCCACACAGCTCGTTCCCAATGCTTAAGCTCAATTAGTAGGGACCTACTTCATCTGGAAAAAACTTCTCTCGGAGAGGACATGCCTCTTTACGTTTTTCAAACTGTCTTTCAACCTCGATCTTGGGGAAGGGGACTCAAAAGAGTGGTACTCTCTCTATCTGTGTGGGTCACATTTCCCTTTTGTCTTGGGCCTTCCATCTTCCTTCAAAGGATGGAAGGAGACCGTGGTTTTAGGTAAGAGGAAGTGGCAATAATGTGAGTGTGATATTGTCGCTTACGTGAAAGTTCCGACCTCTTACTCTAAAGCCCTTAAGTGTTATGTCTGCCTTTTGATTTCTTTGTATAGATTAATCTGATGTTAACACTTTCTAGTAATTTTGTAGGATCGATTTAGCACTTCGAGTTGAATGAGAGTGATTGGGAGACTTTAACTGACATCTACCATCTACGCTCTCTTTCTCGTGACTTTGATCGTCTCAAGGAGATTTTTTGAATAATTTTGCTTAATGGCCAAGAGAGGTACTGTTTTCTCCTCATTAAACTTCATTTTATATTTATATAACTATTCCTCACCTCGTTGTTTGCCTTTACATAAAATTTTGAAAAGCAGAGGCATCCCAATCCGGAAATTGGCCACCATCCTCACTGCTACCTCCACCTCCGAAAGAAAGGCATAAATGACCCATATGTTGCGGTTAAACATGTGAGGGGTCAAATAGTGAGGGTCTGTCTAAATGCTGACAGTTAAGATGAAGGGCAACCTCCCCTAAAAGATAAAGGAAAGAAAATGGCTGAGGAGGTCGAATTTCAATAATAACATCAAACTTACAATTTTTCATAAGTGTTAGAAGGTCATGTACATTCATAAGTTTTTGAATTTATGCACATCGAACTTCAATAATAACATCAAATTGAATCTCTTAACCACTTCAGACTTTGTTCAAGACTTTGTTTATCTGTAATTTGCACAAGTGTTGATAGTTCGCTTGCCTTCTTTTCCTAACCATGGGGTTGAGTGGTCGCTCATGCTGAGGCTTCATTAAAATATTTTGTTAAAGGCATGTGCCATACTTTAGAATCCAGCTCCTCGTTGAAGTGTCACGCTTCTCTTCATAGGGACGGATCATCTATGAAGATATACCTTTTATTTTTTTTAAAACATGACATAATGAATATTAAGAAGGAGTTTAACTTAACACAAAGTATAATTTCTTCCTGAGTGTGAAGTTGAACGGTTCGTCCATGTAGATGCTTTCTTAATAAATTTTGTTGTTAAAGGCATATGCCACTTCAGGAGTATAGAGGTGGTTCATCTTATGGTCCAGCTCTTCACTGAAGTGCCCATGGTTCTCTTCATAGGGATGGGTCATCTATGAATAGGATTTTTATTTGACTTTTGTCAAAGGAGGTACTTTATCACTTTCAATGAACTTGCTTTAACAAAATTAAGATCAATTTTAACTTACCATAATTAATAATTTTTCCAAGCATGAGGTTGAGCGATTCACTAATGCTGAGGCTTCCTTAACAACTCTTGTTGTTAAAGGCATGTTCCACACTTCTCGAATGCAGACGTAGTCCATCTTAGGATCCAACTCCTCGTCGAAGTGCCCACGCCATAAGGACAGATCATCTATGAGAGGCGCCCCCTTTGTCTTTTATCAATATGAGGCATTTTTATTAATTTTAACTTGTGCAAATTTAATTTTTCAGATTGCGAACTTTGTTTCCTGAACATGGGGTCGAGTAGCTTGCCCATGCTGATGCTTCCTTAACAACTTTTGTTGTTAAGGGCATGTGCAGGACTCCACGACTAGGAGGTGGTCCATTTTGGGATTCAGCTCTACGTCGAAGCTCTTACGCTTCTCTACAAAGGGACGATTCATCTATGCAAAGGCTTCCCCCAAGAATTTTATCTCTTAGAAGGTATTTTAATGCATAAATAATTTGATAAAAGTTGATTTCCTTAAATCAAGAACTATACAAAACCGGATATTTACATCATTATTGATAATATTTCCATAGATGTTGTGCATTCCATGGATGATGTGCTTATCCATCCATATTTTTGATTTATAGGTTCCAGGCCAAACCTCTTCCTAAATGCGGTTGGGGCCTTCCTAGTTCCTGCTCCAAGTTCTTTGGAAGATAAAAATACCCTTCGGAGCACCAACTCATTCAAACGAAATGATTTCTTCTTTACTTTAAAATTGTAGTATCTAGTCATTTTTCACTGGTAAACAACCAATTTTCCTTGAGAATCATCCATCATTTATTCAAGGAGGTCCAGTTCACATCTCCTGATTTCGCCAATAGATATTTAATTGAAACGAATTCGACAAGGAATAATAGAACCACTTCAACTGGGTTCATAGCCTCGGCTTTGTAAGCTATAGAGAAAAAAATTTCTCTTGTAGTATTTTGTTGACAGCCTCCACTTGCCCATTTGTCTAGGGATGATGTGAGGACGAAAAATGTTTATTAATGCCCAGCTTCTCACATAAGCCTCGGACCTTCTTGTTATCGAACTATCGACCATTGTCCGAAAAATCAAATGGGGGAATTTTGAACCTACAAATGATGTTTTTCAAGAAAAAATTGGAAGTATTGTCTTCAGTAATTCTAGCAATGGGCTCGACTTCTACCATTTGGTGAAATAATCAATAACGACAATTTCGAAGCTAGAGTTTCCTCTCTCTTTGGGGAGAGAAGCTCTAAAGTCAATTCCCCATTTAGTAAACGACCAGGGGTTAGAAACAACACTTAAATCTTGAGAAAGCTGCCTCTGAATTGTTGCAAAACATTGACACTTATTGCATTTCTTAAGGAACTATTGTGCATCTTTTTTCAAGATAGGCCAATAATATCCTTGCCTCAACACTTTCTGTGCCAAGAACCATCCTCCTGTGTGATTGCCACATATCCCTTCATGAATCTCTCGGAGCACATAATTGACTCGTTCTCCACATATGCATCGAAGTGAAGGCAAGGAAAATCATCATTTATACAGCACATCATCTTGGAAGACGAAGTGAGCAACTAGTCTTTTGAGCTTCTATGCCTCCTCTTTTTTAGAGGGTAATGTCTGGTCCTTGAGAAAAGATATGATTGGCTTCATTCAAAATGGACTATTTTTGACCCATATTAGCTCTTCGCAAGTGGCGATGGAAGGTTAGGGAAGAAGCTCTATGAGCACTACAGTGAGCAATTTAGAATCTTTACTACTTGCTAACTTTGAAAGAGCATCAGCATGATCATTTTCTAAGCATGGTATTTGCACCAACTCAAATCTTTCGTAAGCAGCAATGAACTCCATAACTAATTTCAAGTATGTGGCTATGGACTTATCTCTGGCTGAAAAATTGCCACGAACCTAGGTTACTACCAGCTACTGATTACAGGCCTATTTGCCTACATTTTCTTAGCTAGTCTGAGGCAGCGAGAAGGGCTTCATATTCTACTGCATTATTGGTGGATTTGAAGTAGAACTTTACAACACAGGTAAGCTTATGTTTTTCTGGACTAACAACAACCACTCATGCTCCTAACCCGATGTTCTCTGATATTCCGTCGACAAAAAGGTTCCATGTTGGAGGTTCAGCGGGTTCCATCTCCTCATCCGTTTCTGGAATAGGGGTGAAGTTTTCCACAAAATCTGCTAGGGCATGTACCTTAATGGCACCCTTGGTTTGAACATGATATCGAACTCGTTGAGTTCCAAGCCCACTTTAGTAATCTCCCTGTATCATCAAACTTCTGTAGCACTAGCTTGAGGAAAAATTAATTAACATGTATAGTATGGGCCTTAAAGTATGGCCTCGATTTTTGAGAGGTTGTCACCAAGGATAGTGCTTGCTTCTCCATGTCTGGATAGCGAGTCTCGACTGCTAAAAGTGCTTTGTTTATATAATAAATAGGAAGCTGGTGATCATTATTTTCTCTTTTTAGGATTGAACTAATAGCCTTAGCAGTTATTACCAAATACAACTATAGTAGTTCGTTAGCCTTTGATTTGGAGAGAAGGGGAGCCTGACTCAAGTGCTTCTTCAGCTCTTGTAAGGCTACCTCAGATTCTCTGTCTACTAGAACTTATTTGTTCCTTTCAGAATTTTACAGAAAGATAAGCACTTGTATGTGGCCTTCAAGACAAAGCGGTTCAACGCAGCTACAGGTCTGGTGATGCTCTATACCTCCTTCGATTTTTTAGGCGACATCATATCAATTAAAGCTTTAATATTTTTTGGGATAGCCTCAATGCCTACCTGGTTGATGATGTAGCCTAAATTTTTTTCAGAAGCAACTCCAAAGGCCCACTTTGAAGGATTAAGCCTCATTCTGTACCTCATCATTATTTGAAACGTTTCGTCGAGATGTTTGACACGATCTCTGGCTTTTAAGCTCTTCACCAACATGTCGTCTACATAATGGTTTTCCCAATAAAGTCAGTGAACATTTTATTGAAAAGTCTCTGGTAGGTTTCCCCAACTCTTTTCAACCCCAAGGGCATGAACTTGTAGCATTAAAGACCTTTATATGTTATGAACGTGTGTTCATCTGCTGGGAACATTGGAATCTGATTATACCCGGAGTATGCATCCATGAAGCTAAGAAGACCAGTTCCGACAGTTGAATCGACAAATTGGTCTATCCAATAAAGTGGAAAGCTGTCCTTGAGATAAGCTTAATTCAACTTTAAAAAATCCACACAAATCCTCCACTTACCATTGTGCTTCTTGACCAACATTAGGTTAGAGACCTACTTTGGATACACAAACTCCCAGATGAAATGATTGTCAATTAGCCTCTTAACTTCGTCTTTGATAGCTTCATACCTTTCTGGTTGAGAGCTAACCTCTTCTGCCTGTGTGCTGTGGCTTTTGGATCAAATTGCAAGTGGTGGTAACTGACTTTTGGGTCAATGCTAACCATGTCTCTGTGCTTCCAAGCGAAGAAGTCTAGATTTTTCAGTAAGAAACTTTTCAGCTTCTCCTTGGCTTCTATAAACAGATTTCTTCCAATTTGCAGATGTTTGGAGGGGTCTCGTGAGTCTATTGGAAATATCTACAGTTCTTCTATATGGGCTGTTTGAGGTTCTAAATCAATGATGCGAGGATCCAGCTCATCCAAACTAGTTGTTTCTTCAACAACTCTCCATTCTTTAGGGGTTGTTCTTCTTCAAAGGTACATATAACTCCAAGGATGAACTATTCTTTAGAGGCATCCGTCATTTCAACGTCTTTCTCTTGTTCAGGAACGTCATCTATGTCAATATGTGTGATGATTACATTGACGCTTTTTGGTTCAGCCACTTCACTTAGGGTCAAATGGAAGGCTCTACACTTCATGGATGGGGTGGTTCTCTTTAGATTCATGTAATTCTTGAAGCAGTTGAGATGTTTCGCGGGATCACCTCTCCCCTCATACTTGGGAATTTTAGGGAGTGTGAAGTGGTCAACACGAGAGCATTTCTAATGGCTTGCAAGAATGGTGAATTAGAATGATAAACTATCATCGTCATCGTCAATGTCACGGGACCTTTATGGTTCATGGTTGTGTCTGCTGAAGGATTTAAGAGAGTTTCGATACGTAATACTGCTAAAAAAGTTTAGGACATCTTAGAAACCACACACGAGGGAACTAAAACTGTTAAAAATTCTAAACTATAGATGTTAACTTCTAGGTTTGAAGAAATTAGAATGAAGGACAATGAATCATTCGATGAATTCTATGTGAAGCCTAATGACATAGTTATTTCGAGCTTTAACGTTGGTGAAAAGATCTCCGAGTCCAAAATCGTTAGAAAAGTCCTTAGATCCCTTAGAGTCCAAAATCATGAACATAATTAGAAAAGAAGAGAGTGAGTCAACTGAGGATGAAACCCTTAGGGACGACGAAATAGTTTATTTTGTTAAAATTTTCAGAATATGATGAGGAATAGGAAAAAGCCTCAAGAATGAAAAATGAAGTATCTAATAAATTCTTGAAAGATAAACGTGAGAAGAATAACTCTAGAAGTGCTAATAAGAAAATCCAATATGTTAGATGCCATGAGTGTCAGGGTTTTGGTCAGTATATGAATGAATGTCCTAACTTGAAAAAGAATTCGAATAAAGAATGACATAAAGCATTAGCAGTGACCTTGGACGATGATGAATCTGACTCAAGTGCTCAGAGTGATACTTCTGGTGGTGAGGATGAACAAAATTTTATGGCCTTCACATACATAGCTATGATAGGATCTGATAAGGAAAATGAAAAGGCTCAAAGTGATTAACAAAGTGAAAAATTTAAGCAGAATATGAGGATGAGCCTGATATTCACGAATCTGATCGTGAATTATTTGATAAGAGTCTTAAAATAAAAAAGGTCAATAAAGCTATACTGAAAAAGGTAAATGATCTTGAAAGAGAGAAAGAAAAACTCATAGGTGGCCTTCAGGACTCTACTAAAAATCTGAGTGAGTTGAAGCTTGTTAATGAGAACGTGGAAACCAAATTTAAATTCTTAACAAGTGATCTTGAAAAATTTAATACTCAACTCAAATCTTTCATGAGAGGTATGCAGAAACTTGGTAATCTGTTAGGGATGAATAAGCCTGCTAAAAATAGACATGGTCTAAATTACGTTCAAAATGGTAGTACTACTACCAGTACATTCAAGTCCACGTCCATCCCGGCCACTAACAAAGCTCAAAGAATTGTTTATCCTGAACCAAAGGGCAAAAATATCTTAGGATCGAGAACTACTAGACAGCGTAGGGTTAATCATCCTACATATCGGCCACAACCTTCGAGTAGTTTTGAACCTAGGTTTATTCCCACATGTCACCATTGTGGGCACTGGGATAGATAAGACCTAGATGTGTAAGCTCACAATTAGAAGTAAAATTCAGGATATCTCGAGCATGGTTAACTTCCTCACCAATCATGTTAGCCACTTAACTGAGATTATGACTCAGTTAACTAGAATCATTTCTACTTCTAAGAAAGCTAGTCTTAAGAAGAGTGATCTGAAAGGTCATGAGGCTGATCATGCTCTTAAAAGTAAGAGCACTTATGTGTCTCATTGATTAGATTCCCCGGTGCATGCATGTGTTGTTCATTAAGTCTATTCATACTTGCATTCATCTCACGTATTTGTTTTATGTTTTGTCTATTATTTACAAAAAAAATATTTTTGGGCTCTAGACATTTTATGGTACTCTTAAACATAGCATTTGTGACCAAGTATGCATTCATCTGTTCTATACTCCGTTTCTATTACTTGGTTCGGTTTAATGTGGAGTATTAAGTATATGTTTCTTCATGTACCATCTGCACAACACACATTGTCATCTAGCGAGTGAGTCTGAACTGCATGTGTGAAATTTATGATAGCAATCATCTGTTGGTAAGGTGACCTTGAACGTGAATTGACCTTCATCTAGATGACCTAAGCTCATATTTCGTCCCTTATATTAAAATATTAAAAAACTATATGAATAAAAATAAAAATATATAATAGCTTAGTTCATCGTATACTCTTGTTCGAAGCCTATTTGACCCGTGTAATTAAGCCCGAGAGGTTTCTCATAACCTTGTGCCTATGGTCAACTGACTTGGGTTAACCGACCGAAAGCTCATTATATAGGTCAATTTAGTTGCTTAATGGACAAGAGTCTGCACATAAGATGCAATACTTGAGAAAAGCGACATAAAAATTATGTGCTCATATTCAGGGGGAGAAAAAAATGTACATGCAATTAAGCTCATTTTCAGGTCCGAATAATCTTATGGGTTTGACTTTCATTAGTAAGGAAAATACTTATTTAACAGTGATGTTCGCATGTCCATTCTCACAAATTTAAGGTTTGGAATCATATTCACGAGAAAATAATGGCACTTTACACACGTGAGCAGCTTATACACTTTACTCCATTTTGAACTTGATTGAGTACGTGAGAATGTTATATTGATATGCTTTACTTGTGAGTCATATTCATGCATTGTTGACTGCATCTGTATGTCAGAGACTTGATTTAAAAAAAGGGGAGAGGAGGTGCTATTTTTCTTTATTTCAAATATTCAGTGCTATTTTTGTCAACAGTTTTCACTAGCTTTTCGCTAATATATACTCGAGCGATAGAAGCAGAAGTTTCCTTACTCATTTGTCGCTTGAGCGAGTGCTTCCTTACTTGCTTGTTGCTCGACCCTCGCTCAAGCGATAGCCCGTATGTTTGAATTTAATGTTCCATTTCTCGCATTTATTTCCATTTTTTTTCTTTCCATCTCATCTTTACTTAAACTTTCACCACACCTATTACACATTTGTGTAATTAACCATCAAGTGATCTTCAAGCATCAATCTTTGGATTGATTTCCACTCCAATTCATCACATTTTCCAAATTTTTCAAGGTATGGGCCGAAACCCTAATTTTTCAAATTTAGCATTTTACTTGGGGGTTTTTGATATTCTTGGTTACATTCTTCATCGCCTCTTTACCTTTGATGAATTCTATTTAATTTCCACTCTCATTGCATCATTTGAGTGATTTTTCTTAGGATTTTTGCTTGGTGTCAACGACTTTGGATATTTTTTTGAATTTTTGGGTATTTTGATTTTGATACTTGGTTTATTGATAGAGGTTGTGTAGTTGGAAGTTTGTGGTTGTGTTGATTGAGGTGTTTTGGTTGAAATGGTGTTGAGTTCGTCGTATTGTACTCACTTGTGACACGTGAGTTGATACATTATTTCATTGATTGGGTTTCATGTCTTTTTTGTCTATTTTCCCTCACATACTTGGTCAAGCTATGGTGGTGAGTTTGGTTTGTTGATGGCGTTTACATTCGGTTGGTGTTGACAGCACGTGGTAACGTCATGTCACCACGCTATGACATCACGACGCCATGTCTAGACATCACGTCACGCCGTCTAGGCATCACGGTATCCTTATGTGCACAAATCTATAGCTAGTGTCACATACTTCTTTATTACCTATAGAGGGCTTAATTTTTGTACGCATTGTTGCATGGCAATTCTATTGATCTACCTAAATTTATATGCCAACAAAGTTTGCGTGCCGTTCTTATCACGGGGACTAGGGTGGGACTCCATTATATATCGCCTTGTGACAACACTTGGCATTAGTTTTCCTGAAGGGGTTCCTCGGAGGATTTCTCGACCAATTGGCCACTCTACCATTTCTCAGATCCGGTCTCATGCTTCTTCTGTTGATCCATCTGATTTTCCTCCTTCTTCTGCTTATCCTTCTGCTGACATCCCCTCAACATCCGTGTCTACTCATCCTCTAGTTGGGTCTGTTCTTCCACCTGCTAATATTTCATTTGTTCCCATTGACCTACTATTGTACTTATGGGACAGATAACTGTGCTGATTGAGCATCAGGCTCATATGATGATGGAGATTACACAGCTGTTTGCTACCATTGATCGACACACTACTCAATTTACTATAATTCCTGGTGCTTTTGGATATTTTCAGGGTGGGCTGCGATGGATTCGTCGATATTGGGACGATGGTGTAGCTTCTGATGAGAGAACTGATGTTGATGATGCTGACAATGTAGCTTAGTTGCTAGGTTGCACATTATCATTTTGTGACAAAAAAGGGAAGTAGATAAATATAGAGGTAGATTTTTTGGAACATATATTTATGGTTGTACATGATAAGTTTGACTTGACTTGATGTATCTACAAATTTTAAATGGTAAAATTTCAATATTACTAGATTAAGTTTTGATGTTTTGTAGTATTAATGTTTCATTTTTGCTATGTTGGGTTGCATTAATATTATGTCTTACTTTAGCATATGATGAAACTGAAAAAAAAAATGAGTTAGCTGCTTAAATTATTTTTGCATGTAATACTGCTTGATTAACAGTTTAAATTGGTTTTACACTGATTACTGTTTCACATACGTTTTACACTGGGTATTTGAGTTTACTGTTTAAAGAAAGAGGTTTTGATAAAGGAAAAACAGAATTCGATCGAGACAATCAATGTGTGTCAGTCATTGAGTTTGCATTTGTTTTACTACTACATTGACTTTAGATTGCAGTTTTGTCACCGAATGTCAAAAGGGGAGCTTGTTAAGTATTTGATGTAATTGACAAATTTTTTTTTTCAGTTAAAGGAGGGCGGGACCTCCGAAATTTTATTAATTTGCCCTCACTTGTGGCAGAGGAATATCGTGGTTACATGAAAATAATGAAAGCAAAAAATGAGGAATTACTACTTCCCTTACAATGAAAATAAATGACACAGATTAAAACAGTAAATGAGGAGTACTACTTCCTTTACAATAAGAACAACTGCAAATCTAGGCAAAAAAATAAGAATTGGAAGTAAAATCAAAACTAAACTCTGATACTAGGCAATCCACGTCTGTCAATTTGTACTAGTGCCCTAATGTGTCGTGGTAGGTCATGTGGTTCATATATCTGGAATTGTCGATGATCCCAACCCTCCGCAGTAAGAGCATCTGCAACCTGATTTCCTTCTCTGTAAATGTGAGAAATTGTATCTTTGTCGAATGATATGATATCTGTTATACGTCTGAGTATTCCCTGAGTAGCCCAAGGTCCTCCTCCTCTAGTGATGCAGTGAATAGCTACTGTAGAATCAGATTCTATCTCAATCGTTGAAAACCCAAGACTATGAGCTAGTAAAATCTCATCAAGAATAGCCCGGAGCTCAGCCTCTAATGTCAAGTATGGTCCATATGAAGTTGAGAAAGCCATAATACAGTGTCCTGCGTGGTCCCTAATGATGCCTCCCCCACTCGCAAACTCATCCTTGACGCATCCATCAATATTGATCTTGACAGATCCGACTGATGGAATATGCTACCAAACCATATGAAAAAAAGGAGATCATACGATAAACCCTCCAAATGATACATTTGGCTACAATGCGAATACCACTATGCTTCGTATCATTCCTTGCCATCCAAATGTACCAAAATATCAGTAGAGGTATGATAATGCGAATATGTTCACAACGAACATAATGTCCCGAATACCTCCATCTCTGGAATCTCTGTTTGACTCCCTCTCCTGAATTCATAGATATCTGAAAAATATCTCCAAAATACTGTCATACCTGATTGGAGATGCTTCTGCCAGTGAAAATATGATTGATAGTCTCAGTCTCGGAGCAACACTAACAGCGAGAAGCCATCTAACATCTCATCCTCCCTGAATAACCACATCTATTGGAATGAGGTCTTGCCATACTCTCCAGCAGAAGAATTATTCCTAACCTTCTGGATAAGGTCATCATAAATGAAGCTTCTCTTAGCCCCCTTGAATATGGGGATTCCCAGATAAGTGAACGGCTACTGCTGCTGTCGAAAACCAATTAGAATCTCCAACCATCTGATCTGACTAATATGAGTCCGCTCTTATCTCTATTCACCAACTGACCAGAGACCCCCTTATAATGCTCTAGACAACCAAGAATTCTCCTGATAGACTGTTTTTGACTGTTGACGAATATGATCATATCATC
>CAIGRL010248171.1:0-12409 GCA_903798325.1 Fraxinus xanthoxyloides
AGGGGAGGCCACAATGATGTGGTCATTCGTTTGAGGGAAGGATTGTTGGGAGTAAAAGAAGTCTCACATCGGCTAGATATGAAAAATATGATGAGTTTATAAGTGTTGGACAATATCTACATTGGTATGATGCATTTTGGGGTAAAGCCCAAAAGCAAATTTATGAGGGTTTAGATCCAAAGTGGACAATAGCATACCAATGTGGAGATATGTGGTATCCATAAACCCAACAAGTATGGGATCAACACCTCAGCCTATCACCGCTAATATTTTATTATGGCTGCACAATAAATCATATTCATAAAAAAATATCTATATCTTCATTAAATTACTGTGTAACACTTGTAAAAATGTGCATCACTTCAAATTTTAAAATAATGCTATTTAGCAGTAGTGGTGTTAAAGTACATGTTCAGGTGATCATATATAATAGATTCAATTATAAACTAATCACGTAATATTACATTTAATGGAATATGTCATTTACTTTCATGTATTTACCATATAGACTGATGCTCATCATCAGTGATATTGAATAGTATTACTCCAAATTTTTAGACGTTAACTCAAGTTGAGAACCAAAACCTTGCCTTAGAAGTTGCACGTATTAGTGCTGCATGACGATTTTATATATATTTAGTCAGTTTTCATTACTAAAGATTAACTGCATAAGTATAATGAAAGGTTGGAATCAATAGAACGTCTTAAACAGTGTGGTGTTGTGTCTTAATTTTACATTTTTTTTTTTAGCAATTATTAAATATCGTGACATCTAGAGTTAGATGTATTTTGGGGAGGCATTAAATTACTGCAAAGCCATTCACAAATTAAGATAATAATAATAATAAGATCGTTAAATTTTGTTTGAAAACGTATAATTATGTGACAAATCCGAAGTATTTATTAGCTTTCTAGTTTCAATATTGTGATTAAATAGCATTTAGTAATGTCAAAAGATCAACGTTGTAGAATCAAATTAGTATTATAACCATTAATAGATTATTAAGAAGCATACGTACTCCAAAATTTTGAAATTTAGATATTTTTCTTGAGAAATATGAATTTATTTCCGTGAATATTTTAGCAAAAATTCTTGTAAAAAATGTAAATTGTAGAATGATACTTTTTCAAAATGTAAATTACATACAATGGCCATTAATAGATTATTAGGAAACACCCATGAGTCTAAATTTTCAAAATTTAGATACTTTTTCTTGACAGAAATATTTAACATAAAAAAAAATGCATATTGAATACTACATGGCCCATGTTTGCCCCGCCCATTATTTCAAATTATAATTTTTAGAATAGTATTTTTTGGAAAATGTGTGATTGAAAAATAATGAAAAGATTTTTATTTACGTGTAATATTATTTTATGGAAGATTGTATTGTTGAAAATAAAAGAGAAAAAAATAATTTTTTGAGATAATGAGTACCAAACGGGGCATAATTGCATTGCTTGACAGCTTTTAGTAAACACAATGGTTATAATGATGATGAACGAAGAAAACACGGCACTTTCTCAGCTCACTACAAATAATGGCAAACAATATAGAAGCAAAAGGCATGGCACACATTCTAGTATAATGATACGTACAATGTCAATAAAATATGGGAGGCCTACCTTGTTAACAATACCACAAAGTTGGGATATTTAAACATTGAATGGGTGTCCTTGCACAAACTTTATGATCATTTTCTAAAACTAACTCTCTTGTGTGGCAATTGAAATAATGTCCTTTCGAACTTTGCATTATATTCCTAACTTTTTTGGATGCATTTTTATCCTCAGTCTTTTATTAATTACCATTTTTCGTTTCTGATGATGATTTTCATTCAAAAAGTCCGTTTAAAGAGCGTAAAACAATTTCTTTGTCCATTTTTTTAAAAGAAAAAAAGTATGAAAATGTATTTTTTTTTCTTTATTTCAAAGTATGCAAACATATAAATTTGACAAAACGTTCAAAGACGAGATGTAATAATTAATGAAATATTGAATATGAGAATTTGACAAAAAAAAAAAAGAAAAAAAAAATGAAACAATGGAATGAGAAAAGATTGAAGAACTTAAAGTGAAATTAAAACATGATGCAACAAATAAAAATTGTGGTGTGAATATATTGTTATCAATAAGTAAAATCCAATATGCAAAATGTGAATTTGTAAAATATGTCATGCAAATTATAAACACCCACTAAATAAAGGGTGTATTTTATAAATTTCCCTACATGAATGATTGGAAAATAATATTGTTGGGAAATTATTTAATTTGTCATGTGAACCAATATATGTAATTAATTGTGTATAAATGTTATCTTAAAATTAAGCCCAAAATTAAAGTAATCTAATAAAGAATTAAGTAAATGAGTTTTGAATATCTAAATAAAGTGTGTGACGAATTATATGTGTAGCAACCGAATAAATTAGAGTTTGTATTTGACAATATGTCGAATACATATTAAAACTATATATAAGGTTATGGTCCTCAATTCATATGTAATTCTTATTTTTTGTGTCATTCCATCAAAATAAGAATTAATAGAGAAAACATATTGAAAAGGAAGACCCAAAACCTACAATTAAGAATCAAGAATTACATTCAATAATCAAGAAGAATGAATGAAACAATTAAATTGAAGAACAAGAATTTAAAATTTAAATATCAAAATTCAAGATACAAATCAATGGATCAAGTTATGTTCCGCATTAATTAATTTAATTAAGGGTGTGTAATGAATATTATTGAGGAAAAAAATGTATTTTAAATAATGATATAATGAGAAATATATGGTTAAAAAGTAAAGAAAAACTATTGATGTGATGTAAAATATTATTTTATTGAAAAATATAAGGATGAAAAAGAATTTTGAAAGAATATATTTTGAAAGAATGTGTACTAAACGGAGATTGATTATTTGACATGGAGATCTTGACAATTCATAATATTTTATAAAGTTTAAGTTTCATGAAAAAATTAACAAGTGGTATCAGAATCAACTCCATGTTAAATCATTGAGATTCGAGAAATAATTTTAGGGTTCAAATTTATACTTTGGATTACTTAATTTTGGGATGTGAATTTCAAACTCTAAATATTTAAACTTTGGGTGTTATCAAATTTGACAATTTTTAGGACTCAATTATTGAATTTGAGTATAGCTATAATTGTAACTTATATTTTAAGTAATTTGGATTAAGGATATTTGACTTGTTAAGGATTTTGAATTAAGAATAGCTACCCGCACAATTGCCATTAAGGATGCCGTGAGGCAGGCGGACCCAAGGGGGGTCGTGGGAGGCACGTGCTCTCCTCCCCCAACTTTTGAAAAAAAAATTTATATATAAAATCATGTTTGGTATCGATTGAAATATAAATCTTAATCTTAATCAAACTTAACAATTAGTTTTAATAACATATTTCATGAAATTTATAACTGTTTAACTTTTATAAAAAATTTACTAAAAAATTGATTTTAATATCCACCAAATAGGGGGCAAAATCATAATAAATTTGAATTTCGATAACATGCTAATTTTAAAAATTATCTGACGATCGTACGCTAATCGAATTTACAAATTGCTCATGTCATTTCAAATCTTATTTCGAGAACTACATTATGGACCAAACAAATATCGAAAATAGTTAAAAATACGTTAAACGTGAGTCTTAAAGAAAGACGTCTCGCATTTAAAAATAATAATTATTTCATTAACATTTATTATTTTTTGCTATACAAATTTCTCAATGTAATTTTCATTATTTTATGAAATATGACATCAAAAAAATTTGAAATTTTACAATATTTTTTTAAAAAAAAAATTCAATTATTTCAATAACATTTATTATTTTTGCGAAACAAATTTCTCAATGTAATTTTCATCATTTTATTAGGAAATTTTCAAAGAAATTTGAAATTTTACATTCGAAAAAGTCATATTCCATGTAAATTTTCGAATGCAAAATTACATAGGGTATGATTTTTTTGGACGTAAATTTTTTATTGTAAAATTTCTCCCAATTCTTTGCAAGCTTGATTGTGCTCCCTAATTTTAAAGTTTTGCGTCTGTCCCTATTGTGAGGTGTGAGTATAATTTGCGAGAGTTCCAATGCCAATTCACACGCACAAACATATATATATAATTCTTGACATAGCTTTGAATCCAGGTGGATTGGAATATGGAAAAGAAATCGTGACTTAGTGTTGGCAATGGCCAAGCCGACTTGGCCCTTACCAGCCTGAGCCGAGCTCATGGACAACGAATCGAGCTTTAGCTCGGCTTGTGCCCCGAGCTAGTCGCTCGTGGGTGCTTGGCGAGCCGAGCTAAAGCTCGCCGGCTTGTCCAATTTTTTTTAGTATAAGCCTTTTTGGAAGAAAAAAATTGATTTTGGACAAGTCCACGAGCCGCTCGTCTAAAAACAGGCCGACATGCTCAGCTCGTGCTCGGGCTGTCTTTTTTACGAGCCCGAGCGGCTCGTAGCTCGTCAAAACGAGCCGAGCCGGCTCATTTGCCACCTCTATCGTGACTTCGTGATTAATGTAAGAAAATAATGGTTTTTATTTGATTTATTTATTCTTTTAGATATTGTGATTGTCAGTAATAGAATCTTGGCATAGGGCGCTGCATCATTGCTCTATTATTATTATTTTTTTTAATAAAAAAATTAGGAATTAACAATTAAAATTCAAAACCTGGTATTAAAATAAATTTCTTTTGACCTAAATAAATTAATTGAAACAACATGTTATCAAAGAAACATTTCTTGTCTAGATTAATTTTTTTGGAATATTAGAAAAGTTGTGTGTTTATAATTCATGCGGATATTCATTGGCCCAAATGAAGGTAACTATTTAGCCGAATTATATGCACACATGTTGTAATAAATATGTGAGAATTGTAGGGTTTTGTTTTATGTGAACAATAAATCGATCCAAATACAGGTTTATTGTTTGACATAGTTTAATGTCAATATTTGATCACTACACCAAAAGTACCACTTACAAATTGATATTTCTATCCAAAGACTAAATATCAATATTGTCGTGTTCGATCTCTTGTGATGGGTTTATCATTATTTGAATTAATTAATTGTTTANTTAATACGGATTCTAATGTGAACACATTTCTTTGGTTATGTTCACTATTTAGTTAAATCCATCAACTTCTGCAATATCTGCCAACTTCAATTTAATTGATGTGTTAGAACCAAAGTTTAAGGGCTGGAAAGAGAACGTTTATATCATTCTTGGTGGCATGATTCTAGATCTTGCATTTAGGAGTGAACAACCCACTACTCTTATGGATAAAAGTTCTGCTAATAAAAATGGGATTTGGATAAGTGAGATCATTCAAACCCATAAGTTTTATAATCTTGAAATGTGAAATTTCAGCAGCATTCAGGGCATGTCCGATAATTTAACTACTGCCAAGGAGTTTCTTGATGAAATAAAAAAAAACTTTGCAAAAGGCAATAAAGCCAGAACTAGCACACTTTTAACAAACTTAGTTTCACTAAAGTATAGGGGTAACATAAGGGAGTACATAATGGAGATGTCTCATCTTGCTTCAAAACTTAAAGCATTAAAGGTTAAGCTGTCTCATGACTTGCTTGTATATTTAGTTTTGATTTCTATTCTTGCATGATTCGGCTAATTTAAGGTTAGTTACAACTGTTAAAAGAGAAAGTGAACTCTTAATAAACGCATTCTATATTGTGTGTAAGTAAAAAGAAAGGCTAAAGTAAGATAAAACTAATATTACTCACTTAACAGTACCTCTAAGGACAAGTTATAAAGAATTAAAAAGTTGCATCCAGTTCGATTCAAAATAGAAAGCGAAAGCCTGAAAATAATAAATCTAGTTGTTACTTTTGATGAAAATATGGGATACATAAAGAGAGACTGTATTAAATACAATGCTGGCGTGTAAAGAAAAATACACTTCTCACTTTGGTTTTTTTTTATGTTAATTTAGTTTCAATACGTAGACACACTTAGTGGACAAAATTCTGGTACCACCACTCACATAAGTGTCTATGTAAGGTTGCCTAAACAGCCAAAAGTTGTTGATGTTGAAAGATTTATTTATGTGGTGGCAATAACAAATCAGTTAAGAATGAGGTCATATGGACTTTTGGGTTATTATTAAAGACCGGTTATGATTTAAATATGAAAGAGATATTTGTTGTATTGTCTTTTATACAGAATTTGGTTTCTATTTCTATATTGAACAAATTTGGTTACTCTTGTTCAATTGAAAATAGTCAGTTTGATCTTTTTCTTAGTTCAAATATTGTGGGTACTAGTTCTTTATTCAGTTACGATAGCCTATCTCTGCTTAATAAGGTTGTTTGTTATAAAGAAATCGTGCATGTAAATTTACATGGTTTAAACATAAATTAGCCAATGAGAATTTTATTTCGTTATGATACAAAAGATTAGGTAACATCTCACAGAAGAGAATGGAATATATTGTGTCAGAAAGAATTCTTGGTTCCCTTAATTTTTCAGACTTAAATATTTATGTTAATTACATTAACGAAAAAATAAATAAATATAAGGAGATTAGATGCTAAGATGATTTCAGACATCTTAGAACTAATTCATACGAATATCTGTGAGCCTTTTTATTCGATTTCTTAGAATGGTCAACGATAATTTATTATGTTCGTAGACAATTTTTTTACTATGGCTATCTATATCTCATCTAAAAGAAATCTCGAACACTAGACATGTTCAAAGCATACAAGGCTAAGGTTGGAAAACAACCCCATTGAAGAATTTAGTAAGTCATATCTTACTACAATTGTGAATACTATGACAAACGTTACGGATCAGGAGAACAATATCCAGGGCCTTCTGTTAAATTCCTAGAGGAATGTAGAATCATCCAACAGTACATCAGAATCTCTCTAGGTAGAAGTTCACAGATGCAGCTTAAATTCTCAACAAAGTTCCAAATAAAGCAATTTTTAAGGGGTTACAATTTTTTTTTAAAAGATCCCAACTATTATGTCAATTTTCAAAATGCAAAATGTCCGACTTTTTGAGGATGTAGAGTTTGCGGAGGGAGATAAGATTATAAAGTTAATGATTTTGTCTTGAAGGCATAATATGTATATATTTCTTCTTAAATTGACAATGATTAGAATCAAAGACAAATTTTTGCTTTAGATCTAGTTCAAGAAACAATTTCGAATCAAGAGAATATTACAAAATCCCCTATACACAATCAAGAGATTGATCCCAAAAAAAAAAAAACTCAACAACCTCAAGAACAAATACTATTAAGAAAATTCACTATAAAAATGAGAGATGCAATTTCAGATGACATTATAGTTTTTTCCAAGAAAATAAGGATGACATGAAATGATGGAAAAAGAACTGATCGATCAACTTTAATCAAGTTATGTAAATGAATAATTCTAAAGAGTGAATTGATGTCAAATATAAAGAGATAAAGTTTATAAGTACCAATGACGTTTGAGAACTCATCATATTGTCTGAAGGTACAAAACTCATTAGTTGTAATTTGAAATTTAAAATAAAGATTCGAATGGTGAAGTGGAGAGATATGAGACTCGACTTGTTGTAAATGACTTTACTCAAAAGGAAGGCATTGGCATTAATTAGACTTTTTCTCCGATTTTTATGAAAGACTCTTTTATGACAATTATGACATTTGTAACACATTTTGATCTTAAGTTACGTTATATGGTTTACAAATTAAAGAAATCCATTTGTGATTAAGCTTGTTTCTGGTAATGGTATCATAAATTTCGTCAAATAATTATATCATTTGATTTTGAGATGAATTCATTTAATGATTGTGTATATCACTAGTTAAGTGGGAGTAAGCATATTTTTTTGTGTTATATATCGATGACATACTGCTTGCCTGCAATGATATAATTTTATTGCACGGAACCAAGAGATTTCTGTTATGAAATTTTGAAATAAGAAATCTTGGTGACGCCTCTTTTGTATTAAGGATATAGATACACATGAATCGTTCTCGGTGTATTTTTTATTATCACAAAAAGTTATATCGATAAGGTTCTTAAAAGATTTGAGGTATAGGTATGTAAACTGGGTGATACCATTGTTGTCGAGGGAAACAAATTTAGTCATAATTAATGCCCTTCAAGGATAAACTTAAACAAAAGAAAATATACAAAATTTCCTGTGCTTCAGCAATTGTGAATTTAATGTATATTTAGGTTTGCATATATTTGGATATAGTATTCATTGTTGGAATATTATACAGATATTTAATAAATTATGGGATGGAAATCTGGAAAGCAGGCATTAGGTTATTCAGACCAACTGGAGATCATTGAACATTCTGATTCTGATCATGGAATATGTCTACAAAATATTGTTATTAGATTGCATATTTTGGATATATTTGAAAGATCACTTTAGTTATTATCTTATGTTCCAACAAGAGCCTGATGATATCGAAATTTACAGACATTAAGTTCCAATTGTCAAGGAAATAATTCACAGTGGTTAGATTTCTATAAAACATATTAGAATAAAATCCATAATCATGTATCCATTTACTAAATGGCTACCACCGAAGGTCTTTCATGAGCATAATATTCACATGCGTGTTGCATCTTTTGATGATATGTCAGTTTAGTGGGAATTTGTATTCGGATGATGTCTATTTGAGACACATTTTTTATCCATGGATATTCGGTTTATTTCTTAAATAAAATATTCACTTCAGTTTCACTCTGATTAAAATTTATGGTTGATCTCATTAAAAAATAAGGTTGAACCAGTTGAAAATAGACATGTTTGGATCACATTATATGTAATTTTCATGCTACACGTCCACACTTGATCAACAGACGAGATTATTTGGAGATACTTTTGGTTATGATAGCAAAAGTTTTGAGTTCATAAGGTTATACACATTTATAAAGTAACATATGTGGCACAAGTGGAAGATCGTTGAGAAATTATTTAATTTGTCATGTGGGTCAATATGTATAATTAATTATGTATAAAAGATATCTTAAAGTTGAGCCTAAAGTTAAAGCGATCTAATAAATAATTAAGTAATTAGACATCTAAATAAAGTGTGAGCCAGATTATACGTGTAGAGATCGGATATATTAGGGTTATGATCCTCAATTCGCATGCAATTCTCATTATTTGTGTCATCCTATCAACACAAGAATTTATAGAGAAATTCTATTGAAAAGAGAAATTAAAAACCCACAATAAAAAATTGAGAATTACAATAAAAAATTAAGAACAAGAATTTGAGCAATTAAATTGAAGAAAAAGAAATCAAAATTTAAAGATCATCAATATGCATTATTCAAGATACAAATCAATGGATCAATTAGAGTTGGCAATGTGGGCCCGACCCTTGAACCTACTCACGAGCCGAACCTACTCGTGGTTCGTTTGTTTGTGGGTGAGCTCAGCTCGGCTCGGCTCATCCAGAGCCCACAAGTTTTTGAATTTTTTTTATTTTTAGCTTTTTCACGTTTCTTTTTAAATTTTCATGAGCCCATGAGCTCACGACTCGGCTCAGCTCGAGCTCGTGTTTTCACGAGTCGACAAATCGCACGGCCCATTTGCTATCACTTGGATCAATGCATATTTCACATTAATTAATTTTCTTGATAATTTGACATGAAAATCTTAATAATTTATAAAGTTCAAGTTTGATGGAAAATTCAACAAATATTGTTTAATTTTGTCATATAAAAAATTGTAAATAACTTAATGTATACCGTGGCGTGGTGGTCGTCTTTTTCTGTGACACATGTAGTCACATGTCTCAGAAACGTAAATAGAACATTAATTGGGGAAGGTTTGACCACTTTTATCTGAGCAAGTGGCGAGCATTGGTATTGTAGCTTATCATTTGTTATTCAGATAAACATAAATAATTGCAAATAAAATTTTAAAACTCATGGACCCCACCTCCTTTATGAGGACTGTGAAACTGAAACGGAAGGTACAGTGTACACTCAGGCATTCTTCCTAATTGCAACCATGTATGGGAAACGGTGAAAATGTTGAAAGACGTTTAGCCACTATATAAATAACTTTTCTCCTCTCATTTTTCATCAATTTCTGTAAACTAAACAGCAAAGATGGGTGAAGCATCATCACCAATCACCAGCACTGGTGGAGCCAGTGGACTGCTTCGTTTCTCCGTTCATGTGGTCCGAGGCCGGTGGTTCTCTCTTTATGCCTCTTTCCTTATCATGGCTGGAGCTGGGGCAACCTATCTTTTTGGAGTTTACTCCAAGGAGATAAAAGCTTCTCTTGGATATGATCAAACCACTCTCAATCTCTTAGGTTTCTTCAAGGATCTTGGTGCAAATGTTGGAGTCTTCTCAGGCTTAATTGCTGAAGTAACTCCAACATGGTTTGTTCTATTAATTGGCTCAGCCATGAATTTTGCTGGCTACTTTATGATATGGCTTGCTGTAACTGGCAAACTTGCCAAGCCTAAAGTTTGGCAGATGTGCATTTATATATGCCTTGGAGCCAATTCTCAGAATTTTGCCAATACAGGTGCTCTTGTTACTTCTGTTAGAAATTTTCCCGAAAGCCGGGGAGTTATGTTAGGTCTGCTGAAGGGTTTTACTGGATTAAGTGGTGCCATTTTGACACAAATCTATTTGGCTGTCTATGGAAATGATTCTAAGGCTCTTATTCTTCTTATAGCCTGGCTTCCCGCTGCATTATCTGTGGTTTTTGTCTATACAATTCGCGCAATGAAGGTTGTTAAGCAACCAAATGAGCTGAAAATCTTTTATCAGTTCCTGTATATATCAATTGTCCTAGCTTTGTTTATCATGGTTATGACCATACTTCAGAAACTGGTGACTTTCTCACAGGCAGCATATGCTGGAAGTGCTACTGTAGTTTGTGTCTTACTCTTTGTCCCTCTATTTATTGCCATTAGAGAAGAATCACTTTCTTGGAACCAAAAGAAACTTCTCAACAATACTCCGAAAATAACCATAGAAAATCCACCAGAATCCACACCTCAACCTGCAACTGCAAAGCTAGAAAATAGATCAGAAACGTCGTCATATTTCAAGAACATTTTCAATAAACCAGAACGAGGAGAAGATTACACTATTTTACAAGCACTTCTTAGCACAGATATGCTCATCCTGTTTTTAGCAACATTTTGTGGACTGGGATCAAGCTTAACTGCTGTGGACAACTTGGGACAGATTGGAGAGTCATTAGGATATCCAACAAAAACCGTAAAATCATTTGTGTCACTTCTTAGTATATGGAATTACTTTGGGAGAATTTTCTCAGGATTTGTCTCTGAAAGTCTTCTTGCCAAGTACAAATTCCCGCGGCCCCTTATGATGACACTAATCCTTTTCTTGTCGTGCATCGGCCTTCTCGTCATTGCATTTCCATTCCCTGGTTCAGTCTATGTTTCATCTGTAATCATCGGATTCTCATTTGGTGCACAATTGCCTTTGATCTTTGCTATTATTTCTGAGCTTTTTGGCCTGAAATACTACTCTACATTGTTTAATTGTGGACAATTGGCTAGTCCACTTGGATCCTACATACTGAATGTTAAAGTTACAGGACCCCTTTATGACAGAGAGGCACTAAAGGACTTGGCGAAGAAGGGCATGACAAGATCATCAGTCAAGGAATTGACTTGCATTGGCACTCAATGTTATCGGTTGGCCTTCATTATTTTGGCAAGTATCACTTTCTTTGGAGCTCTTACTTCTCTGATATTGGTGGCCAGAACCCGAGAATTCTACAAAGGAGATATCTACAAGAAGTTTAGGGATGAAGCTGAGGCAACAGAGGCCGAAATTGCTTTATCAACCACAAATAGGGTGCATTGAAGATGGTCGGTGTATAAAAATGCGAGGGCCAACAAGGTCCGAGCTAAGAAGGGCCATCAGGCTCGGTGCCTTTTATATAAATTGTATTTCATATGCAAACTGTTGGAATATTCTAGATTCATCAGTTCACATGTTCAATCCAGTATATCAGATCATACGAGCTGCTGCTCACTAGCACATGCACCTGCTTCCAGATTATTCTCCAGCTCACCAGATCCGTTTCAGCAGCTCATTCCAATCTCTTCTGGTTCCTTCTTCTGTTAGATAGTTTGTTAGATTTAATCTATAAATAGCCTATTGTAATTCACTTTATACTTGAGCTTGATTATTAATAAAACTCTCCTTCTCAAGTTCCTTCAATATGGTTTTCATGTTGAACTCTATCCTTTTATTTTCGTTTTATTCCTGCAGTTTCATTCTAGCTTAAATTTCAGTTTCTATCCCTTTATTTTCTTAATACTAATTAAAGAGGCAGATTAGGAATGAAATGGAAAGTGTTTCTTAATATAGAACCCCGTAAAAAAATCATAAAAATATATTT
>CAIGRL010248194.1:648-15381 GCA_903798325.1 Fraxinus xanthoxyloides
GTGTCTTGTTAATGTTAAAATGTAGATTTAAAAGTGTGGTTAATTAAGTAATTTCATTTTAGGACATTTAAGTGAACACTAAACTTGTGTTTTAATAAATAAATTTTGTGATGGTAATATAATTATCCTAAAACTATTTGGATCCACTTAATTATTGGAACCAAACTCGAACATTTGTTTCCAATTTTAAACAAGCATTCTATTTTTTTCTTTTTGAAAAAAATATAAGCTCTGCGTGTGGCACGGCACCCCAAGAAATATTTGTGGGGGCAAGCCGGGCATAAAGTTCGATCTGGAGTGGTGACGAACAAGATTGTTATGATTTAACTATTCAAATAATTGATTAGAGATTGTAAAACTGAACCGAAACTTTAGATTTGAATTCGAAAGGTTCAATTCTTGTTAAAATGTTCATGTAGCATGGAAACATTGACTATCTTTCTTAAACTGATTTATCTCTCTTCAATAAATTATGAAATAGTATACTAAGTAAATATCAAGTCAATGAAATGAGGGTAAATTATAGATTTTGAACATTAAGGGACGGTTATTTAGCTATATAATAAATACATGAAATGTCAATTCGCATTGATTAAATATCACGACTTAACCCCAGTTGACTCAGAGGCTAATTTACTTGTGGTGCAAGCTTGCATCTTAGAGAGAAAAATTAACCCGGAGCCTAATGCACGACAACGTCGTACGCGCATATGACATCCCGTGTGAGGACTCTCGAGAGGTCAATGGAAGCTAAGGTTTTACTTCTTAATCAAACGGAAACTTTCTCCAAGGAAATTGCCAGAGCCCTTAAAATACAAGCAGATTCTTGGTCGGTCAGCAAACAGTTATTCGATAGTTTCTTTTGTTTTTGTCCCCAAAGAAAACGTCACGCAACACGTTATTGCATTCTAAATGCCATGCATGTTGCTTACACAAAATACAAAAAATAAGTCAAAAGTCTTGTTTATATTAAATAGGGATGACTTTGGGCTATTTCTTGGAATTTCATTTTACTCTGCAAGTCATTGAATATACATTAATGGTCTTTTCAGGAACCCTGTCAAGCTTATTTTATGGAAAGGATTTGATTCATATTCACAAAGTATGAATTTGCCATTAAATTTCATTGTGATTTCGATTGATTAATTTTTTCTCCAGCTCCAGTCCTATATAAGAGGGGCTCATCCTCAATGCTGTGAAAGCGCAAACGAGTTAGAATAATTATTCTTTTCTCTGTGACAAATATTCTTTTCTTTGTGTTTGGAAAGAAATGGCAGCAAGTATTGATAGTTCTACCAACCATGAGAGAAATCTCATGGCCGATTCACACTGCAAATGCCAGATGAGTAACTTCTGCAGGTTCATCAGGCTGTGCACACGAAGGGTTCGACGTATTGATTCATCCAATTCCATATGCCAATATGGTTTCAAAGATTCTTCTAAAGTCATTCCTCAAGGATGTAGTGAAGATGATATATGGCAAAAAATGCGAGAAGATGCTAAATTTTACACAAAGCAAGAGCCCATCCTGTCAAAGTACTATTGTTCATCTATACTATCACACAAGTCACTAGAGACTGCATTAGCAAATCAATTAGCAATTAAGTTATGCAAAGTGAATCCATCAAGAGAAGCTCTTTACGACGTTTTCTTGAGAGCACTGGTAGAAGATGGCAATATCCAGCGTGCTATCGTAGACGACCTCAAAGCAGTGAAAGAGCGCGACCCTGCCTGCATAAGTTATGTTCATTGCTTCTTGAATTTCAAGGGATTCTTAGCATTGCAAGCTCACAGAATAGCACATAAACTTTGGATAAATGGTAGAACTGTATTAGCAACCCTTATTCAGAACCAAGTTTCAGAAGTTTTTGCAGTGGATATTCATCCAGGAGCAAAAATTGGACATGGCATAGTATTCGATCACGCCACTGGAATTGTGATTGGAGAAACAACAGTTATTGGAAATAGAGTTACAATTTTACATGATGTGACATTAGGAGGTACAGGAAAGATTCAAGGGGACAGGCACCCCAAGATTGGAGATGGGGTTCTCATAGGTGCAGGGGCTAAAATATTGGGCAACGTTAAAATTGGAGAAAATGCAAAAATTGGAGCAGGATCACTTATTTTAAAGGAAATTCCAGCAGATGCAACAGCAGTAGGAAATCCTGCCAGAGTAATAGGATTGAGATAAACCAAAGAGAGCTCTACTAGTTAGTTATACCTTAATAATGCCATATAGGTTGTAATATCTCATTTCAACTTGATCATCTTCTCATGCTTTACTTTTGGCTTCTTTTTTTTCCGTAAGCTACACTTTCTTTACGTAAGTTGTAATACTGGGTAGGATTGTACATAATGAAAATTCTTCTCAATATAATAATCTATCGTGCACATTGTCAATATAAACCAGCTATGACGTGATGTTTGCCTTCACCTTATACATTACGCGTCAGTGCTAACACTTCTCCTTTGAGTCACTTGGTACACCACCTTTGCAACCGATATAGAAACAAACCCGATCCATCTTTGACATACAAATTTCACTCATTTGCAGAAATGATTGGTCTTTCTAAGCTATGCTTTCAGTCAAAGGGGTTGGTGCGAGCAAGAGTATCCCCGCATGACCAGACTAGAGGAGTGACATATCTGCTTACAAGTGCACTAAGCAAATTTCAAACTCGTAAATTTTGGTGTTATCTTCCTGCACCTTTAGCTGAAGTTCTCAGAGATAACCTGAAACGGAGCATATTGCATCTGATTCAGCGATCTAGAATAGGATTAAATGCAATGGCAGAGGGATCCTGAAGCCTGAATATTTTTCGTTGGAAAACTTAAAAACAGAAAATGTAAAAGAGAGTAATAAAAAATTCCAGAACAAGGATAGTTGGCTTGCCTTAGATATTAAGGGCTTGGCATTTTCCTCCCACTCGGTTGCCCACCTTGCTGAAGATACCCTTTCCATCACGCCCATTCTCAACTTCTTTAAAGAGTCACACTTTTCTGGGAAACCATTGAATAGCATCTGTAGGTCAAGAATCAATTTTAGTACTCTGCCATTATACTTTCAGGACGTTATTGACTGCAATAACAATAGCTGTCAAAACAAAACCCACTGTGTAGAATAATATTTCCTTAAAGTGCACAACAGACCAAACCTCCTGCTTTCCTCATCAATTTCACTTTTCTATCACCTCTAGCTGATGTCCTTTATCATTACTTTAATCTCAATCTGATTTTTATCTAAACCAAACAGGGGCACATGATGAATGTTATCCTCAAGATTGATTCCTTCATATGACATTTCTTTAATAACACCAGATATTTGAGCCTACCCCAATTCGATTTGCTATTATTTCTCACGCTTTACACTTTGGATGGTGTTCTCAATGCCTACTGCCAGATGGAGTTGCTATACCATACCTACATTGAGATATCACGTTTAGAGAGCAACCCCCACCCCCCTGAATACAAGCAAAATAAATAGTGACATTGTAGAAAAATGGAAACTAAATATAATGGATATCCACTGTCCTCTTGTTTCACCATCATGATTTATTCTTGGAGGAACGTAAATTATTTTTTGGCTTTCCAAGATGCTATCTTGCATACAAGCTTACCATGAGTTCATCAGCTAGTTCTGAAGATGATGAGAAAAGAAGGCCATTCTTTTCAACTTCTACCAGCTCCTTGATGCTTGACATAGACAAGAAATATAGTTAAAATGTATTTTATCTTTACAATTTCACGAAGAAGCGCACCAGAAGATCTTACCAAGAATATGAAACAGCACAGACTGGAAGTCCACAGCCAAACATATCTACAACCTAATAAACCAAAAAGATCCAACAATGAGGGCATCTCACATACACAACACAAAAACAAGAGAGAGATTGCAAGGAAGAGGAGCTAAATGAATTGCTGTAAAATTGTTTTTCCGCGCAAAAAACAGATTTAAGGACACAATACCTTCATGGGTAGATCCAACCCAGATGAAGAAGTATGCAGGCAAACACCAAGATCTGCTGATCCTGAACGTATAGAAAAGGAATATACAAGTAGGGAAATTAAAATACCGTGTTCCCACACCATTAGGAATTAGGTCGAGGACCGGGGAACATGGTCCCGGAACCAAATCTTTTCATTTTGTTTTATTTTTGTACTTTTAAATTTAAATTGTATTTAAATAAAAGGAAATAATATTAAAATAAAAATAATTAATTAATCAGAGAGGTAAATGAGTATATTTTAATCCCTGCCCCTGCCCCTGCCCCTGACTGGGAGGGCCAGCTCGGAGCGTTGCCATCCCTAGATATATAACTATTACCCGCAGGAAGTGAAACACAAGCCATCAACCATTTATAACTTACCAAGAAGCAAAGGATAATCCTCTGCTGACAACCACATGGTACGGAACGCTACCCGTTTGAGGCTCAGCTTCTTTATTTTTTGTTCATATTTTTCCTTTTCAGGCCCTTTACCTTCAATTTTGTAAAAAATTGATACTCAGTTTTCTAAAATGTAAAAAAGTTACTAGTCAAATAAAACATTGGTTCGTATGAACAGTCATTACCAGTAATGATGAATAACAATCTTGGGTACGAGAATTGCTTCCCGTCACAGATTTCCTTCCAAACAACTTCATTTCTGGTCGAGTCATCCTCGTTTAGTAGTGCAGCAACACGTCTATCATACATAAGTGCTGCTTCTAAAAGAATGCTAAAATCTTCATCTGGAGTCCTGGGAACAAAATCTTATCGTAGAGTAATGATATTCAAGAAATACACTAATTGCATAGCTACATTGCCAACCCATGTTTATTTATATTTTTTCTTTCCTTTATTTTCATATGATCTGAGAACAAGGACATGGGAGGTCACGAAAGGAAAAGTGAGCTCAGGTAAACTAAGATGATGAGGAATCAATTTAACATACCAGCTCGTGCTGCTAACAATGAGCGCTGGTCTATTTTGCTTCAGGAAAATATCAGAGCCAAGCTGAGCTGTAACTGGAGTTACATTAGGATCATTGTAATCTGATGCTGTCATCCCTGCTAGAAGTGTTCATGTCTAATCCAAATTAGCCTACACACTCTCAACATCAACTTAAACAGTGAATCAAAAGAACAGTATTACAACTTGCTTTACCACTATTAATGCAATCCTGAAAACCAGATGGCTGGCTGAGGCTTTTGCTGATCCTGCAAAATAACTAGATTGTTGTTTAAATTTAGGTTTATTGATTCAATGCAGTCTTAAAGCATTCTATGACGAATAAAGTTGACTTACCTTGTGCTTCTCCTCGAGGGAAGCTGGTCGAAAAAACTCAGGAGGCTGATCATATAGAACAGTGGCTCTATGATGGGGAAAAAAAGAGGATGCAGGTAAATAACATAGGAGCAAGTAAATGAGTAAGCAGATATAAATATACGAAGAATATTTGAAATAATACTATTACTTGATTCCCCAGTTCTCAGCCAATTCATGTTGCATTACCCTGGTCACACACAGTGAACCATGAGCCATCTTGCCATACCGCTTCTCAATCCTGAGCATATACCAAACTTTCATATTTCTAAAATTGTGCAAAGATAGATCCTCAGTTCAATTAAAATAATAGGAATCTAATTTTACCAATGATATATTGATACGAAATAACTACTCCTTCCAAGTGACAGTGCAAGCAGCGTGTAACCAAAATTATGCCAATCTACAATGAATGCCGAACGTCTCAACCAGCTAGCCCACTTTACACCCACTAGGGTAGGAACAGATGGCGGATTCTGCAAGAGTCAAATTCACATAATTGAACTGAGCTAGGCATTCAGAGGGTAAGTTACAGCTAATACTTTAATAATTGAGATCCAATCACACTGCTAGCAAAAAATTAGACCATGATGCCCAAGTACAGCTAGATATAAGCCGGCTAGTAAAATTAGTTTGTGATGCACTCTCAAGCACCCATAAAGATAATTGGGAATTGCTTCTAAACCATGTATTAGAACATAGGCAAAATCCCCGTAAAAATAATTGGAGAAAAACAGAGTATGCCTAATATGGATTTAAACTGCTACATTCGGAGTTAGTAGAACTTCTCGCCTTATGAAAAAAAGGACACATACTAAGGCATGTTGCCAATAAATATGGAACTCCATTACATCAATTCTTTTTCGCCACTCTACTCTATCCATCGCTGCCTTTAGTGGCATTTCCATTGGCAATCAAACCATTTGCAACCATGTTAGGCATGTTTTAAGTATTCATTTCTCTATTCTGGCTTGTTCTACTGGGATCCATTACTCTCGCGAACAAGAGTATCTTAGGTCTAAAAAAATGCTCCAAACCAAATATCTGAGATGTTTGGCTAATGTTTATAAACAATGAAACCATTTTTTATCCACACATTTCATGAACCCACAAGTATTACCCTCTTATCCACCATTCATTTCTATCTATTTATATATAAAATTGTTTATAAACACTTGCCAAAGATGCTTTAAGTCATCCTTAATTTATCCTTAATTGGTACAACCGCCACTTGAAAGTGTTCGCAAATAAAAGCATGAGGTTTTCCAAGATATATAGAAAGGGAGAGGGTAACACCTTCAAATCTACCTTTCCTTTACATTTACAACCAGGATTCTAATCAAGATGAAAAGATTTTTTTTGAATGCCTGAAAAAGCACTATTCAAGAATATTCCAATAAAATCAGCAATAATACATAAATAAAAACAAAATTCTACATTGCAGGCTTCATGTAACTTAATAATCATCAATGAAAAGCTAAGACAAACACAGAAAGTGATACAAGGTAAACATTACCTGTTATATAAGGTAAAACTACAAGGAAAAGGTTTCACTGAATTCGGCATTGGCATAGAAGCCAATCATACGAGAGTTGAGATAACAAAAGATTATTATCCCATGAAACATCATTGTTCAAATGACTAAATAAGCAAAAGCTTGAAACTCGCCTGGACTATAAAAACATCAGGAGCAGGTATCTTCACGCAAAGATACCAAAGAAGCATAAGAAACTGAACAATTGGCTTGAGCATAAGCATTAAGGGACGGATTATCTTTGGCAGACTTTGAGCTCTAGTTGGCCATTGCGGCTGTTGGACACAAAATAGAGTTTTCTTAATGTCTTGAGAATTTTAAGCACAGCCAGTCTAGAAATGAGTAACTATACCATTTTGTGAATGTGGATCGATGGGTGCTCTAAAACAGCAGTGTGAGGCTCGGAATCTAACCAAAAATGATAAAGTTCCCATTCAAGACAACATGCATTATTTGATGAAACAGTTCAATCTGAGTAGAATCACAAATTGGAAAAAAAAGAGAGAGAGAGAGAGAGAGCCTAGACACTTTGACCAACAAATAAAAGTTACTTTTCACTCAGCCATCATAAGATATAAGCATACCTCCATATGCAACAATATCAACCTCTAGAAAAGCCTGCAAGAGAAATTAAAAGTTCAAAATAATAAGAATGGTGTTGGGTAAATGAAAAAAAAAAAAAAATCAAGAATCAGATAACATGTCTATAGAGAAAACTGGTCTTCTGTCATAAAAATCTCCTTGATCATAAGTAATGAACATTTTGTCATTGACGTTCTGCAAATAACTTCAAGCCCAATCACACTGAGCAAGATTATTATTCCAGCTCTTGCACAAAAATTCTTCCCAAATATTTGTTATTCCAGTGACATAAGACGTAAACCTTTTTTTATCAATAAGCATATATATATCAACCAAGAACATCAAATCACTTCCTATTCAGTAGCACCAGAAATTACAGAACAGAAGTCAAGAATACGTTAAATAGCTTCAAAACCGAACATGTTAATTTAAAAGCAATTTAGCCATGAGTACCCCCTAAAAATCTTCAAATTTATAACTCTGAGCCATTGCCTCCCCCCCTCAACACACACAAAGACCACTCTCACAAATGTGCACAGTATGTATACTAGAAGTATACCTGACGTGCAAGGGAAAGGGCATGGTACTGCATACGGGGGCTACGCCCAATGTCCCCAAGAACCACCACTGCAGCCCTATCTCTACGCCTGATCGTCGATTTTTTCTCCCCTAAATTTATCATTATTCATATAATATATTAATTTATGTGACTAAAAAATACTGACGATAATAAATATAATGACGTAAATTAAACGGAAGCCGGAAAAAATAAACGAAAGGAAATTCACCTGCCATTGGAAAAAAGGGTTGGAGAGGTCTCTGAAGAGCAAAATACAGGTACGAGGTAACTCAAACTTTTTCGGAGAGAGAATTCGATCGCTGGAGCCCGAAATTGAGCTTGAGGGTTAGTTTTTAATCACACGTATTTTTGCTTACTATCTGCACAATCTGGCTCATTTTCCGCAATTGCATTCATGCGTTAGATCATGTTAGGCTTACCTTAAAACTCCAACATTTTTTAAGTCCACTTAAACTAATACAACTGACATATGGTGCAAGAATTAAATAAAATCAGCCAAAAAAGATGACGAAAAAGCTATAAAATATCACGGAGAAGAAACAGAAACAAAATTGGAAGATAAAGATTCATACCTTGACTGGGGTATGATTTTGAGCGGAAGAGATCAAGAACAGAGAGCTGGCCTTGGATTTTGAGAAGTGGAGAAGTGGCAGCATCAGATTGTTTCATTCAGGATTTCAGGTTGATAAATGGGGGTGGGCTTTGTGCTCGTTCAATTTATTTGGGCTTCTTTACCTTCATTTTTCGCAGGCTTTGTAGTATTCTTTTTGAAACATCAACTTTGATGTTAGTTCTTGTGACCCTTTCCTAAAAAACGTGCATGCAACCTACCACACGTTTTTCTTTTGTCAACTAGACCGGTAAGAATCGAGTCGAGTTGTTCTTTTGCAACTTATCTTAACCTTGATCAAGAATGCCCTTTATTTTTCTTCAATTGAGATCGAGAAACTCGTATCAAAAAATCTTCATAGTATTTACAGCGAAATAAAAATATTATATAATTTCTTTATTTTTTATTTTGGATAATATTAGGATGGCTCAATCACGTGATTTTAATTTGGACATTTAAAGATTTAAAGAATTTTTTAGAATTTGATGAACTTTATAGATTATTTAGAGACATTTAGAGAATTATTTGAGTTATCAAAAACTTTCATTTTAGGCAAAAAACCAAAAAAAAATTCTTGTATATAATATGTCTTTATAATTTATTATACATTCTAGTTTTATAGAATTGTTTATTTACGAACAATAATGTAATAATATTTTAAAATTTTACTTACATGACCAAATAATTCTTAAACAATAAAAAAAATTATATTTCTCATATCAATAAAAATATTTTCTAAAAAACATAAAAATATATAATTCTAGAAAAATACATACATATATAACATTTCAATACCCTCTGATGAAAAAAGAAATCTCTAATATTCAATATTATTAATATGCCTGAGCTCGTGAAAGGTTATTAAATGAAACAAGCAATCAATATATAAAAATAATTATAAATTAATATATTTTTTATTAAAAAAATTGATTTTTTTTTTCAGAGAGAAATTGGTGGTAAAAAAGGAGAGAAAATCAACTCTATTTACAAATTGACCTATTTTATTTTTTTTAAAGGAGAAAATGATGAAAAAGAGGAGAGAAAAATGAAATGAAAGTATTAAAAAGAGAGTAGTGAAAATAACTTGTTGAAGAAAGAGAAATATATTTATTTTTTATCATGGCTCTAGGATTCTTATAATGAATGATGATATAGAAATAAAAAGAGAAATATTAAAGTCGAAGAAATTCTATTACACGATCTGAAAAATCCCTCGTTATCATAGATAATAAAAAACGCAATTAAAGAAACAAACTTGATCGCACCCGAACGGTTACAAAATTCACAATGATACGTAACTTTGCAATCATACATACGTTTAATACTTTGAGTTGAACGTGAATATGTAGAACAACGACAAAAAAAAAAATTCAAAAAAATACATATCAAGTCCCAATGTTCCTCAGAATTATTCAAGCAGGCTCACGACCATTCCCAAATTGCTGCTGCAGAATTAGGTATATATTGCATAAGATAGGGAAAAAAAAGTGTAAGAAAGCCTAATACCAGCTGGAGAGTTTACTATTAATTATTTTGAACTTTCTCAATCATTGTCAATGCTAACCATTTAAGCTTTTGTTTAAATTTTTCAAAACAAAGCTTATTTTCTGTCTTTTCTCTTTTACTACACAAATACACCCGTCAAAAAAAGTGTCCCCTCAAGAGTCCAAACCGACTCTTCAATCCACGATACCAGGTTGAAAACTCGAGATAAGAGACATGGTCCCTCCAAACAGCAGGACAACATAAGTGCAACGCCAGCTAATTCAATAATAATGACAAGACAATAAGAAATGAATCATAAAATTTGTACCAAATTACATAATCTTCTTGTGGGGTTTCTTGGCCTTATCATAATGAATATGTACATGCATTTTGGTAGGACTAATACATTGTAGGTGACAACTTTACGATAAAGACTTGGGGGTCCATTTAGTTTTAATCTTACTCCGAGTTTCAGCTAATGGAATAATTAACTTTTAATACTTGATCCAATGTCCAGGACAATGTTAAACAAATTGCAGAGATATCAAACAGGTCAAAGGATATAACGATGGCTAATCTGTATCTCTTTTTTGTCCAAAAGTGCAAATTGGCCAGCTGTGGTGTCTCTTTCTAATGATAGGTATGTCGTGTTCAAACCTAAATTTCAATTCACATTGAGTCCCCAACTCAAACATGTCATGCTTTTTCCGAGTTATGTCATTATTTGAAGTCTCGCCAATAACCATTTATGAAAACTGGACACTGGTCAAGGAAAAATGAATCAAATCTGAACATGAGCGGGTAAATAGAATACTAAATTAACCCAAAATCAAGTATCACTCGGCCTTTGATAAACCGGATCATGAAATTATTTAGTACAACATTCCGTACAATTTGGATTATCCCAAACAAAACTTCTCATCAACTCAAAACAAAAGCTAGCTTCTAATTTATTTATTTTTTTCAATCCTTGATGATAAACCCCAAATTACTCAATAAAAACCCACCAAAAACACTTGCTATATATACTAAGTAACAAAACCATCTAAAATACCTCTCTATGGAGGGGAAGCCTCTCGTCTTGATTCTCTCAAGTACATAAGTAGCATTTCAGCCTGCCAAATATAGCCATAGACGATCAATATCATTCTTTCCAAAAGAACACAATGCCGTGAAGAAAATTGCAGCTTGCTATTAAAGAATCCAAAAATTATGGTGGACCATCAAGGTCATTGAAAGCAACACTGCACCAATTATTATTCCCTTATTTCATAAAAGAGTCGGATATCAACCTTGTGAATTTGAAATATCACATAGCCAGTTTTCAATAACAGACAACAGTGCTAGTCATGAATCAAGATCAAACAACTAGTTGTAACTGGACCACAAGATTAATGCATAACTTTGACTATACATTTGTGGTGCTATCATTTAGTATTCAAAAAACTAATACAAGTCAATCTCCGTGCACATTGCAGGACATTCTAGGCCCCTCGTTTGACAATCTATCTAAAAAATGTTAAAATACTTGAGCAGCCTAAATGCACCTATCCTAATAAAATTCAAATCAATTAATACAGTGATCTGTGCTTACTGAATCTGAACGTTGCCGTGAATTACTTAAAACCATGTAAGGACATAGGAATTGTGGTATTAGAATTGGCATTGGAGTTGGAGAAAGTTTTTTCCAACTATGAATCAAGTCTTAGCAAATATCATGTCCTGATCCCAATTCTGTAGTGTAAAACATACAAGAAAATATGTTTCGGTCCTTCCAGCAAATAAGTTAAAAATCATATCACCTAAAACATTATATTTGCATTCATCATGCGACAAGAACGAAATGGTTCAAGGGATATAGGTCTTAAGAAAATTAGTAAACAATCTATCCAAACTAGCATTTGAATCGAATTTCATACCACCTAAATTGCTATATTCACCATAAAATTCACGACTTAATGAGCTGATTCAAGAGTTATAAAGTTTAAGACTCACCTTATGCATAGCTTTAGCCGTCCCAGTCTGCGATATTGCAACAAGAGGGGGAATTCCTCCCTCCCCAACAAGCAATTCTCTATTCTTAACACTCTCCCCGCACAACTGCAACAAAGTTAAAACCGCAAATTCCTTGCCCTTGTCACTCCCATCCTCGAGTGCCTCGACAAGAGCCACGATCCCTCCTTCATCCATGATAGCCTCTCGTCCCATTTCAATCCCAGCTAAACTGCTCAACACTACCATGGCCTTCTCTGCCAGGCCTGTTTCCTGCTCCCCCACCAGCCCCACCAACGGCCCCACAGCACCCGCGCTCACAGCCCTTTCCTTATTCACCCTCACTGAGCATAGCTTATATAACGTCGTTAATGCATCTTTTTTTCCCCTATTCGACCCGTTTATGAGCAATGCCACTAAAGGTGGGACTGCGCCGCAAGCCCCAATGGATGATTTATTCTCATCAATCAAAGCCAAGCTCAACAATGCACACGCTGCGTTCTGTTTAGAAGTTTCAGTCCCTGTTTTCAACACGTATATTACGGATTTTATGGCACCAGAACTTGCAATTAAGCTTTTATTACTTTCATGGAGGGAGATATTAAGCAAAGCAGTAACTGCATTTTCCTGTGTCCAAGGGTCCGAGGAACGAAGAAGCGAGACCAAAGCGGGTACTGCCCCGGACTCTCCAATCATGGCCCGATTGTCGACCCGATTTTTCGCTAACTGTCTTAACTTAGCTGCCGCTGATCTTTTCACTGCAATTGAGGCTGATTTCAACCCATCGACACATAGTTTAACAGTAGGTTGAAGGTCTTCTGGAGAAATACTTTCAACAATTTCTGTGGAAAATGTTTCTCTCTGCAAGAATCCTGCGCATGGTTCTGGCTCGGGTTCAGATTTAGATCCCTGGTTCAGGTCCGAATCTACTAAACTCGATAAACTTGCGAGCAGCTGGAGCTCTCCGGAGATATCACTGGAGCATGCCGAGTAATCGCTGAATGTCTGTGAGATTTCCAAAAAATCGTCTATTGCGTCCGAGGATGACGAGTGTTTTGAATGAATGCGTGATTTATTGGCGAGTTCGCCGAGTCGCATGTCAATCACTGAGTCGGTCAAGTTCTCGGAGACAAGTGGCGATTTCCCAGACTGGAATACGTTGGACCGAATGGTGCGCATGGACCGACCTACGGAGCGGAAAGATTTGGTGGTAGATGGCGGCGGAGTGTAGTAACGCAGCGGCGTCCGGTGGGAGTGATTAGCATTGTTGGAATTCGAGTGGGAGTGTGAATCTTTTAGATAAACCATGATTTAAAACACTTGCAAATAACAATAATTTACAGTATAAGCTGGTGGGTCTCTAGTTTGCACGATACTTCACTTGAAAACGTTATTTTATAATTTGAAAGTTCAAGAAATGCTCTAATGGCGGAGAAAAAATGGCGGATTTATAGAAAGAGCTTCTATGCAGAAGATTAGGTTGGTCTACTCGGTGCAGTTGTAATTGGGCTAATCTCACAGGCTGTGTGGGAATAAATGTCACGGCATGACGGCCTTGTTACGGTAGCAGATCCTTGATGCTTCGAGTGGGAAGGCGGCGATTGCTAAGTGGCACATTATTTTTGGATGGGTTGATTTGGTGATGACGTGACACGTTGTTTTACAAGTTGGGTATTTTTTATTTTTAAGTAATAAGAACAATGTTTATTTATAGCGATCCTAAACACGTGACGGTGATTCTACTGCTACAAGTTCATGTTTCAAAGATTTTTTATTTATTTATTTTATTTTATTTTAAGTAATGAGTTTTTTAATAGTTAATTTTGGAAGAATGAGTGGTAAAAAAAAAAAATGTGGATTTACATGAAAATATATTGTGATGATGTGTAATTGAAATATGAGAAATAAACAATTTATCAAACAAGATCTAAATCTCATTAGTCGTTCTCCTTTGAATTTTGTTTTGTGTGAAATCTATAAATTTTGATATTGATGTTCTTTTAACAAGTCGACGTCTTTGGAAAATTACAAGCAAGCAAAGGGTTTTTGATTGTCGTGTTGAGAGTCGAATCTTTGTGCCCGTTTGAGCCATTTTTATAGAGTAGATACGATAAAATAGAATAGAAAGAAATTATAATGAAATTGATTTTTCTTTATTTGATTGAGAGTGACAAATTATCTAGGAAAAGTGGGTAAAAAAAAGACTATCGTCGATTCGATTTGGATAAAAATTAATTTAAAAAAAATTGATAAAAATGATGAAATGTATGATTGAAAAGTTGACAATAATTGTGAATCTTATTAAATTTATAATTAAAAAAAAAACAAAGGAATTTGAATAGATGATGGCCTAACAAATACTAGGTACGAACAATAGTGAGCCAAACCCTGTATCATGTTGGGCTGGCCAGGGGAACCCATTTTACAGAAAATTCTCTTCGAGCTTCTTATCCTACAATTTTGAAGTTTTGAAGAAAAGCCGAAAGGAAACCGTACATAACTCTTACATATAAAAATCACATTTCACAATTAACAAACTCCCTAAAATATTTCATAAATCAGGTGGTTAACAATAATAAATTTAAAAATTGGAAATTACACCACAACCGTACGGAACCACCCTATGTTTCACGGGTTACCTTTC
>CAIGRL010248204.1:1598-12052 GCA_903798325.1 Fraxinus xanthoxyloides
TACTAAAGCAATAAAAACACATAAAAAATGAAAACTCATGTTTTCCACCCCCACAAACTTCCTACAATACAACGAAAATAATACAAATAAGACAATCATAATAAACAACAAATGAAATAACTCAAAAATTAAAAACTAAGTAATGCAAGGGATAAAGATTAGGTTGTCTCACAAGAAGTGCTTCTTTACAGTCATTAGCTGGACTTTGTGCCGTATTTATTCTGGAACAGCCACGCCAAGGCTTTCTTTGGTGGTGGGAAAGCCTTCGACATAGTGTTTGATGCATTGTCAATTAACCTTGAAATTGCCCTTTGTCGGGTGGTATAATTCAACTATACCATAAGGGAAATTTTGGGATATCATGAAAGGCCTGAACCATCTTGATTTCAATTTTCCTGGGAACAGTTTAAGTCTAGAGTTGTACAAAAGTACTTGATCCCCTACGCTGAAAATATGTTGTTGAATGTTTTTGTCATGCCACTGTTTTGTCCTTTCTTTGTAGATAGATACATTTTCATAAGCTTCTCTTCTAAACTCTTCCAATTCGTGAAGCTGTAGTGTTCTCATTTCTCCAGCCTTTTCAAGGTCCATATTCAACTGCTTCAATGCCCAATATGCTTTGTGCTCAAACTCCCCTGGTAGGTGGCAAGCTTTCCCAAATATTATTCGGAATGGAGATATTCCAATCGGTGTCTTGTAAGTAGTGCGATAGGCACATAAAGCATCATCCAATTTTTTGGACCAATCTTTTCGGGATGCATTCACCATGAGTTCCAGAATCCTTTTCAATTGTGTATTGGAGGTTTCAACATGTTCACTTGTCTGAGGGTGATAGGGTGTGGTCATTCGATATTGTACCCCATATTTAGCTAGCACCATCTAGAATAACCTATTATAGAAGTGAGTTCCACCATCATTGATGATGGCTCTTGGAGATCTATAGCGATTGAAGATATTTTTCCTTATGAAATCCACCATTACCCTTGCATCATTGGTAGGTAACGCATTTGCTTCTACATATTTAGAGATGTAATCCATTGCCATTAGTATGTATCGGTTGATATAGGATGATGAAAAAGGTCCCATAAAATCAATGCCCCAAATATCGAACAACACCACCCCCAAAATATTATTTAATGGCATCTCGTGACGAGCAGAAATGTTACATGTTCGTTGACACTTATCACTCAATCTGGAAAAACTGTAATAGTCCTTAAATAACGTTGGCCAATAGAAACTGCTTTGAAGCACCTTCGGTGCAATTTTAGTAGGACCAAAGTGCTCTCCATACGCCGAAGCATGCACCTTGAAAAGGATCAGTTTCATCTCATCACATTGTCTGATAATCTAATCAGCCCCTCTTCTACATAAATGTGGATCGTCCCAATAATAAAATTTCACCTCATGAAAATGTTTCTTCTTCTGCTGATAGGTGAATTCTGGATCCACATGCCCACTTGCTAAGTAACTAATAATGTCTGCATTCCAATGCGCCTTTTCCAACTGTAGAAGTTTCTCATCGGGAAATATTTCATCGATATCCAAATTGTCAAATTCTTCCGCTTTCTCTAGCTTCAATAAGTGATCTACTACCTAGTTTTTTCCCCTTCTTATCACAAATTTCAATATCAAACTCTTGCAATAACAGCACCCACTGAATCAACATGGGTTTAGCATCCTTCTTCTCGAATAGATACTTCAATGGTCTATATAAACTATCACCTTTGAACCTAATGGATACGAATGGAATTTGTCGAAGGTAAACACTACTGATAATATTTCTTTTTCAATTGTTGCGTAGTTGATCTGAGCATCTGTCAACGTTTTGCTGGCATAGTATATGACATGCAAAACCTTTCCCTTTCGTTGACCCAACACCGCTTCCACTGCGAAATCACTAGCATCACACATGAGTTCAAAAAGTAGTTCCCAATCTGGTGCCACTATAACCGGTGCAGATGTCAACTTTTCCTTCAAAGTGTTAAAAGCATTTACACACTCATCAGAAAAATAAATGGCACATCCTTCTCCAGTAAATTGCACAAGGGTTTTGTAATCTTCGAGAAGTCCTGGATAAATCGTTTATAAAACCCTGCATGACCTAAAAGCTTCAAATCCCTTTGACCAATATAGGTGGCTACAGTTTTTCAATCACTTATATCTTTGCTTTGTTGACTTCAATGCCCTGTGATGAAATCCGATGACCAAACTCTATCCCCACTTTTACCATAAAGTGACACTTTTTCCCAGTTGAACACTAGATTTTTCTCTTTACACCTTTGTAACACAAGTGATAAACGCTCCAAGCAGTCAACAAATGAGTCTCCAAACACAGAAAAGTCATCCATAAATATGTCTATGTATTTCTCAACCATGTCAGAGAATATTGCCATCATACATCGTTGAAACGTTGCAGGTGCGATGCAGAGACCAAATGGCATTCTTCTAAAGGCAAATGTACCGTAAGGACAAGTGAATGTTGTTTTCTCTTGGTCTTCTAGAGCAATAGCTATCTAATTATACCCTGAGTATCCATCCAGAAAAAAGTAATGAGAATGGCCCGCTAACTGTTCCAACATCTGATCGATAAAAGGTAATGGGAAGTGATCTTTTCTGGTGGCATTATTCAGCTTCCTATAATCTATACACACTCTCTATCCCATTACTAACCATGTCTGTATCAGTTCATTTTTTTCATTCTTCTCCACTGTAATTCCATCTTTTTTTGGCACCACGTGTACTGGACTCACCCAAGAATTATCTAAAATGGGGTAGAAAATTCCTACATCGAGCAATTTCAGCACTTCTTTTCTTATTGCTTCCTTTAAAGTTGGATTTTATCTGTGTTGACCCTCCACAGATGGCTTAGACTCGTCCTCCATCAAGATTTTGTGCATACAAAAAGTATGACCGATTCCTCGAATATCAGCTATAGTCCATCCAATTGCAGTCTTGTGCTCCCGAAGTACCCCCAATAACTTATTTTTCTCTTCTACTGTGATGTTATTAGCAATGATTACTGGTAAAGTTGCAGAGTCCCCGAAATATGCATCATGGAGATGGAATGGTAAGGGTTTTAACTCCAGAGCCAACGTTTTCTCTAATGAAGGTACTGGTGGGATAGAATTGGAACCAAGAGACTTGTATTGCAAATATCTCTGTCCAATTAGTTGTTCAGCCAAACTTATTGTACCTTCTATTCCATCTAACTATTCTCCCTCAAATTATGCAATGTCTGCTTCATGTACAATTTATGGATGTGTTGCATTAAATGTATAGGTCACAAGCTCATCAAGAACATCCACCTGGCAGTAAGTATCTGAACTCAATGGGTGTCTAATTGCTTTGAACATGTTGAAAATGACTTTTCATTGTCCATTCAAAGAATCATTTTTCGTTATAGACATAAATTAGATATCACCCAGTAGCTAAGAACAGCCTCCCAGGATTAGAGGAATGTTTGAATCCTCTTCCATGTCCAAGATAATGAAATCCATCAGGAAAATAAATTTATCAACCTTGACAAGCACATCTTCAATGATATCCTTTGGCCTTTTGATAGAATGATCAGTAAGTTGCAATGAGTTTGATGTAAGTTTAGCATCCCCCAATCCATAGACCTGTACAAAGAGAGTGGCATCAAATTAACAATAGCACCTAAATCACCTAAAGAATGCTCAAAATAATTAGAACCAATGATGCATGGTATAGTAAAACTCCCTTGATCCTTTAAATTAGGAGGTAGCTTTTTTAGGAGAATTGCACTGCATTCCTCATTCAAGCAAACAGTCTCATGCTCTTCCAGCTTTCTCTTGTTGGCCAGGATCTCTTTCAGAAATTTTGCATAACTGGGCATCTGTGTAATTGCATATGCAAACGAGATGTTTATATGTAGTGTCTTGAAAATCTCAGCAAACTTTGCAAATTACTTGTCTAACTTCATCTTCTACAACTGTTGAGGAAAGGGAATCAGTGGCCATAGGCCTTGATGGGGCTTGGTGCTCTGATTGTAGATGGTTATACTTTCTCTTTCTCTTCATCTTTATTTTCATTTGTTGTAGATTTCTCATTCCCATACGCCTCTTCAACTTCTACCTCTGTCTCTCTTCTATTTGGCCTTTTCACATGTATCTCAGGTAGTTGTACTTCACTTCTAGTCGTAATGGCTTACACTAGCTCTTTTGGATTTGTCATTGTATTACTCGGCAATGTCCCTTGTCAACGTTCTGCCAGCTGTTGAGCTATCCGACTGATTTGTGTTTCCAACTTATTGATTGATGCTTGTTGATTTTGAAAATTTGTATCAATTTGCTGGAACAATTTATCTATCTTTTGCATATACTGGTTGAACATCTCCCCCAAACTTGGTTTTTTCCTCTTGCAGACATTCTTTGGAACACTCCCGAGCTGATTGTCAAACAATCTTAAGTTTGGGTAATGTTTCCATCCTGAGTTATATGTTTATGAATAAGGGTTAAAATTGCGGAAGCCATTCTGAATGAAGTTGACATGTTCCCCAGGAAAGCCCATAGACATACAATTTTCAGTTAACTGACTAGCCCCACAATTTTCACATGATGGGCCACTCATCACTTCATGTGATCCTCTCATTTGTGATTTCACCAATAGCTTTACCTGCTTTGTCAAAGTTGCTATCGGTGCTATCCAACTCATACACCCAAGATGCTCTCGTTGGTACACTCTTTCTAATGAAAATATTGAGTGTGTAGTTGCAATTAGCTCAAATAGATCCAATGTTTGTTGTACTAATTTTCCTATGATTGATCCACGCGTAGAGGAATCCACTTGAGATTTTGATAGTGTGAGAGTTCGCTGTAGAAGTACTGCACTTGATTAACCAATTAGGATCCCATGATTTGGAAACTTTAAACATGTTAGAAGGTTTGAATTTCCAGCTTGAGTTTAGCTACTTTTGCTGGTGGAAAGAATCTAGTAAAGTCTTCCCATGAAGTAATGCTTGCATGAGTTTCGGCATCTCTAAGTGTATATGGGATTAATCGTAATTTAGTAGCATCTTCATTGACCCTCGGAGCATGGAAATTCTGATAATTTTGAAGAAATTTGGAGAGGTGTATATTTGGGTTTTCATGGGGCAACCCGTAGAATTGAAAAGTATTGCTTATCAAATTGATCCATTATGCTTTTATCTAAAAATTATTTACGCCAAAATCTGGATACACAATACTAGAGTGCGCAGGTGCAACTATAGGTGCCAAGAACATTGAAACATGCAAATCTCCTTTATTTACTTCCTGTCGCTCTTGGTGCTGATTTGGTTGGGCACCTGCTCTTTGCGATAGCTTGTCCAATTGGCTGAATATGAATCAAAATATTTTGATCATCTGCCATATGATGTTGCTGTTTTTATTTGTGTTCTTTGCGTCTTCGTCTGAAGATGTGTTTTATCTCTAAGTCAAACGATTCAAGTTTGTCGTCTTGGGCATGGAGAATGCAACGAACGCTCTTTTTTCTATAGAGAAAAGAAAATAAACAAATCAAACAACAGTTAACACTAAATAAGCTAAGACTAAAAGAAAATAGTCCCCGTTAGCGGCGCCAAAAACTTGTTGCGGTTTTTATGTCACAAGTGTACGAAATCGTAACAAATAATATAGTGAACCTTTGAGTCCGGATTATCGTTCCCGTAAGGACTATATTTCAGACTTAATCTACTATTCTAACTCTTATTTGATGAAAGTAAACAAATAAAGAAAGGTAATAGTTGTGAATATTAATTTTCTTTTATGAACTAATGACCTAAAACTAATGGAAAGTACGAGAAGATTTCAAATAATAATTGATAAAAGATTCGAGTATGTAATGAATATTAGGGCAAAACAAGTTCATCTAATGATCACCTTAATTCCTAATTTGTGATTCTAACATAATGTAGTGTTCAGTCGAATCCTTCTTTTATATTCATTTTACCCCTCTTGAGTTCTCATTTAGCATAATTAACTAATTCAATTTCGTATCTCTATACGAATTACCCTTAGTTAAACGAATTATAGTTCTAAGAGTTCCTCTAACGACCGTAATCATTTGTATATGTATTTCTACACGTTATACTACTTTACAGAATTTTATTATACGGTCTAAGCTTCAAACTCACCTCTCGACTAGTAAGAAACCCAAGTACTCATCAAATTATTGGCAAGATAATTCAAAACGTTAATCTCATAACAAAATCTACACATAAAAGAATATGCAACAGAAATGTTGGAATTAAAGAATCAAGGATCACAAAAGACTACATTGTTTGTCCTAATTTAAGGTTTAGTTACACATAATGTAAAAGGAAAAATAAATAAATATTTTTGAGTATATCACCGGATTAATTGAATAAACATATGGAAAAGAATCAACTCTTGCACCAAGATCTTCTTCTGCTTCCAGTCTTTGCTTTAAACTTGAATCCCGTGATGAATTTCTTCTTTTGATTTGGCACTTTGATCTCTCGTTGTATCTCTCTTTTTCAATGTATGGAACCCTTAATTCGTCTCTTCTTTGATTTATTTTTAGTTCCCTACACGTCCTTAGCTAGATTAGAGTCTTTTTCTGGGCTTCCGCAGTCCAAACAGCAAACCCCAAAATTTGGTAGCGCAGCGCCTAGGCGCATCGATCAGAGTTGCAGGCAGCGTCTGGGCGCTATGGTGGCAACGCCCTTGCTGAAAATAATCAGTCCTGCAGCGCCTAGGTGTTGAGTCGTCGTTCCAAAATCTGCGTCGGTTTTAGTATCGTTGTGATAACTTTTTCCTCTGATATCTGATTACAGCGATTCAAAATGTTTTGAAAAGAGAACTCAAAAGGCTACAAACTTTGATAGAAATAAACTCTTTTTCAATTCGAACGTAAATGTGTCAAAAATTGGTCTCAATCTCCAACTAAAATTTGGACATTCTTGTGCGGTTGAAAATTGATTTATTTTCACTACTTTTGATCTTTAGTTGTATCCATTTAACCCTTAGCATTCTCAAATCTTCATCATGAGTTTTGATACAACTTTTGAGTATTTGCACTTTAGCATCCAAACTTTGGATCTTGCCATATTTAGCCATTTTTCGCTTCTTTCTTTCAATTTCACTTCCATTCATTGAGTTTCACCTAAGAACACATTATATAATTCATTAAACTATAATCTCTTTAAAANCAAAAATTGGTCTCAATCTCCAACTAAAATTTGGACATTCTTGTGCGGTTGAAAATTGATTTATTTTCACTACTTTTGATCTTTAGTTGTATCCATTTAACCCTTAGCATTCTCAAATCTTCATCATGAGTTTTGATACAACTTTTGAGTATTTGCACTTTAGCATCCAAACTTTGGATCTTGCCATATTTAGCCATTTTTCGCTTCTTTCTTTCAATTTCACTTCCATTCATTGAGTTTCACCTAAGAACACATTATATAATTCATTAAACTATAATCTCTTTAAAAGAATTACGAAATGTCAATATTTTAGAACCCGAATAAGTGTATAAAATGCACTTATCAGATATACATACAAAGGGCTTGCAAAAGATTTCACACGATTAGAGGAGACCATAAAATCATACAGATTGATAACTATACAATCTATAGCACTCTCCATATCATTCTTACTATAATTGCAAAATCTAAATCCAAATACAATTAATTTTTGACTTATCTTACCATATTTGAGTATGTTTGATGCATTCAGTGGACTGCTATCTATGTGGCATGTAAGTTAAAAGTACGCGACATTGATACGATGAGGCTTTGTTTACAAAGTTTGTTCAAAAATAATTTTTTTCTTTTTCTTCCTGTTCCTCCTGTTTCTTGTGTGGGCCAACAATTCACATGATAGCATTAGAAATTCTCTTAATAGGGCAGGAAATTAAAGGTGGTGTAGGGACTCTATTGGACAGAAGATGCAAAATTTTACATGGATTATTGTGAATAGAAAATGATAGTCACCTTTGGCCTTCTTTCAATTATTGTCCACTCTCCTATAATAAATAAATTAGTAATTTTGCCAAAAGAAAGAATGAACTGTGCATCATATGTATTACCAATTTCAAGCCATTTTATTTTTAAGTTGTTTCAAAGTTATCAGTATTTGCAAATACGACAAAGATAATATATTAGAGGGTGTTTTGACACCCTTTTTTTCGAGAATAGAATTTTTGAAATAGTGGTTGATGGGAGAATGTATGGTGGAAAAGTTATGAAAAGTTTTAGATTTATGTGTAATATATTTTTATTGGAAGAATGTATTGTTGAAATAAAGAAAGAGAAAAAAATGAAAATGAGAATGAGAATGAGATGATAATGGACATCGAACATGGGCTTAATTTGGTTGCTTGCCTGCTGCCAATTTCAGCAATATTGACTCTGATAGGTCTTTTGAAAAGTAAAAGTGTCCAAATCATGCAATTAGAAAATTAATTAAAGTGATTTCCACTTGTAATTGAAAATCTTGTAGGTTGAAAGGGTCTCAATCTTTAGTTCATTTTATTGTGGTTACTATTTGACAATGAAGATAAATGTCACATTTTCAGATAATGTTGAGAGGCTCACAATAAATAGGTTGAACATTGCATATTTAACACAAGGAATATATATATTAGAAATAATATATATGACATGTACAATTGAGTTAAATAATCATATAATTAAATGCTTGTTTTTCATATGGATTCGGATTAAGAATATATTCGAATATGCTAAGCATATGTTTGATATTTCTTAGAAAATGATATTAAATAAAATTGGATTATTGATTGTCATTAATATTAGAAAAATAATACTACTTTTTATGGGTTGAGAGTTGAAAATAACACTAATAGGGGGATTTAAAATTCGGAAACATTTATCACATATTCGCTAAAAACCACTCTTAATTGATTTCTTAGTTAAAACTAGATAAAAAAAATCACAACAAATCTCTTTTGATTTTACTCTTTATCAAACGTGATAATAAGTAGTAGGTCAAAATTGAACATTATTTTTCGTGGGACAATAACTCTAAATTCATTTTATTTATTGCTTGGCAAAGATATCGTACGCTTACGAGTTTCAATCGACCACATTTGAAAGGCTTTTAGTAGGGGAATAAATGAAGGACACTGTAGGAACTCGATTGGGATAAAGATACAGTTAATATATTAATTTGGTTACTTTGCAATCGGCCAACTTAAGCAATATTGACTCTAATAGTCTTTTGAAAGTTAAGGGGCTGTTCTCTTTGCATTTCAGTTTTGAGTTTTGAATTCATTTTGAATTTTGTGTTTTGAGTGTCCATTTTGAAATTGTTGAAAATATGTTATTTTTGGCATTTTAAAAAATTGTTTTGAAAACACCAAAACACATTTTGAAAATTCTAACTTGATTATAACTGAAAACACTCAAAACAACAAATTTGTCATTTTGAGTTTTCTTTGTAAATTTTTAACTTGTTTTCAAAAATGTGTTTTCGAAAATAGGAAAGAGAACGCGTTTTCACTGTTTTGAAAAATCGAAAACAGAAAACGGCTTGAAAATGGTAAAGAGAACAGACCCTAAATGATTGTATCATGCAATTAGAAAAGAAATGAAAATGCTTTCCACTTGTAATTGAAAATCTTGTTTGTCGAAGGATCTCAATCTTTAATTCATTTTATTGTTTAAATAGGTTACTACTTGATAAGAAAAATGTCACATTTTCACATGTTGCCATTTCAAAAACTTTAGTTGAAACATGAAATTTAACACTAACGTGAGAAGGAATATATTTTAAAAATTCCCATAAACTACTACTTTGGGTGCCAAAATGCACTTTTGATTGGAATGTTGCCGGTTTCTATTTCGTCGGTAGGATAAAATAAAATAAAAATAAAAGTAAAAATGGCTACAGTAATTTGGGTATGTGAACTGGGGTAGACCTATAAATGAGGATTACAGATTGACTTGGGGTAGACCTATAAATGAGGAAAAAGTTAAGACCAAATTCATCCAAGTTTACATTAATAAAATAATAAAACTTCTCCGAGTCTCAATTTTAAGATTATACGTCTACAATAGGAGAATTTATGGCAACAGAAAATTAATTTAAAAAGAAATTGTCACCATGGGATTTATGCTAGCAAACTTAAAGCATCTACTTTTTTTGCAATGCACATTTCACTCTAGACATAGTTATTACCATCAAATCATTCTATAGTCATGAATGAGGATACTTCTTGCAAACGAAGAGCACACAACACAGCAAAATCAATATTTGTTCTTTCTGTCATAGAATTATTTTTATTTTATTTTTCTTTTCTAGTATCAGTCAAAGAGATATAGGGGAAAAAAAAAGTAGCACTGGACAGAAAACAAACATTCAAGAAAAAGAATTTACAACCGAACAAATTTTATAATATGATTAGAAAAAATATAATCATGAATCCATACTCTGATGCAATGTTAAAATAATTAAAGGAATTTTTTT
>CAIGRL010248221.1:0-13626 GCA_903798325.1 Fraxinus xanthoxyloides
GAACCCCATCACGCATGGGCGGACATTACATAGAGATAAGAGTTTAGGTGTAAATGGAATGACAACACATATAAGAGAGCAATCGTGACAAAAACTGTTAGTAATCATTTGTACAATATTGTACAAAATGTCATTATTAAAGTTTGATCCCCCTATTATTAGCTATTGACATCTTTATACACTGTTCGCGGTGTCTCAAATATGCAAAATTACATCTATTATTAAATATTGTAGTCGTAATGTGTTCTTCGTCTTAAAATGATTTAATCTATCACTTATTGAGGTTAATGATAATTTAAACTTTAATAACGCCAAACTGTTAATCGATAAATCTCACATCGAATAAAGATGAAAACATAAATCAATTTATAAAAAATTTGAGCTACTCCTCTTAATAATGTTGACCTTTTAAGATAAAACCTCAAATTTTAATATGGTATCAAAGTCCGCTAAATTCCAACGAGCGATTCGATCCAATTAAAGACTCAAAGAAAATTGAACACATGAATTTCAAGATTGGTCTGCTCGAACCAGCAACCATTTTGCAGGAGCATGTCAAGGGATAAAATTTCACATCGATTAAAGATGAAAACATAAACCAATTTATAAGAATTTGGACTAATCCTCTTAATAAGGTTAATCTTTTAAGATGAAACCTCAAATCTTAACAGAAACCACCTAAAATATGTTTGATCAAACACATAATTAGATAAGACTCGATTACTTATCACCCGTTATGTTACATATTCGACCAACCTTACCTCATAGGTCAAGTTGGTAAGATATCGCGGGGTGCATATATTTTTTATTCTTTTTTCCGTCGTTCCTTTTGTATCAAGAAATTCATGAACAGAACTCCAGAAATTTACACAAGAAGTTAAATTTAAAGAAGAAAAGTAGTTCATTTTTTTCCCGCTACTAAAACCTCTTTCTGTTAGAACTTTTACCTATAAAACCTTCTGAATATCTCTCAGAACCTTCATGCAAAATTGCCCACCAAAAGCGCATTGTATCAAAACTGATCAAATTGTGAAGTGATACATAATCCGAGCGGGAACTCAGCGCCGGAGATGACTTGGAATCCGGACCATGACAAGCTTTACGAGAATGCGCTAAAAGAGTTCCCCGAAGAGGATGACAATCGCTGGGAAAGGATCGCCAGTCGGGTGCCGGGGAAGTCTCAGCACGATATCAAGGCTCATTTCGAGGATTTATTCGTGGATTCTTTACTCCTTGATGTTCCTTACAATGAAGCGAATGCGGGCCCGATCGATGATCCGATGGACAACGAGATTTCTTCAGGCGAGACTTCGGTTCAATCCGATGACTCTAGTGAGCTTTCTTCCGAAGAAGAATATAGGTATTACATACATACATACAAGCATAAATACGTGCGTATTCATCACTATTACAAGCATAAATACGTGATCACTATCTGTTTTGTAGCAGGTTCCTTTATATCATTACTTTCTTGATGTTAATTTTATTATTATGCAAAATATTTCCTATCATTTCTTGATGTTAATTTTTACTACGTGTTTCTTTGATTACTTTTGTGAAAAATCTTCCTATTTTGTTAGTATGAATTTATATTTCACAAATAATGACAATGAGCTTTCCGTTCCTTCTCAAGAAACTGAATCGCCATCTCAAGAAACTATTACAAGCGTCTCAACATTACTGATCAGCCTCCGCTCACCAGTGTTCCTAGCCATGGTGGCTCCAACAAGATGGCCTCCTTTGATGGTGGTGCAATTGATTCACTGCCTACAAATGTTCCCAGTCAAGAAGGCAATGACCCAACAGACGCCGTCAATGGTGGTGAGCCACCGCCGACCAATCTTCCCGGTCAAGGAGGCAGGCCCAAAAGACGCCGTCATTAGTGGTCCAATGAAGCCCCGGCCTACAAATCTTCCCAGTCAAGGAGGCCAACAAAATTTCTGATAAAATGCCCCATTTCAGCGTACAGAATGTAATTGAAGTTCCATCCCTCATTGCTCAAACTCTGAATCCTAATATTAGCTATTGGCACGTTTGATGATCATATTTGTTGTCTGTTAATTTCATTTTATATAGTCATCCTTGTTGTTGGGAGTACACCCTTGTTTACATAATGCTGAGTTGGCAATTTCTCATTGGTTTTTGCACAAAAATTGTCAACTCAACATTCCGTTAGCAAGGGTGTCAACAAAGGTGTACAAGTAGCTTTACATTAGTTGGTTTCGTATTTTTAGGTCATCTCACATATAATCGTTGATTTCAGTCAGGATGATGTGTTTAGTTGAAAAACTGTCGTCCAACTTTGGAACTTGTCGCTAAGACTAGTCACTAGAGAATTAAACTTAAATCACAGCTAATTTGTTTCTCGAACATTGATGAAAACATGTACTTGTTATGGAGAATCAGTACAAATCTGAAAAATTTAAGTCGATGCGACAGCAAGAGTAGGTACCACTAATAAGAGAAATTGAAAAGAAACTAAGTTGAAGATATGGAGACTATTTTACATTCACATCAAATACCTCACTTGCATAAACAATTTACAAAAAATGATGTACAGACAGCTATCTTCTCTTTTCTTATTTTAAACTATTAAGTCATTAAAAAGTTGCACATCTTTCTATAATAATTTGAGAAATTCAATAAGAATAATGCTATTTAGCATCATTGATGCTAGAACACCAGTCTAAGTATCCACATTTGATAGGTGTAATTAAATTGATATTTTGACCTTACATTTGAATAACTTATCATTTAATAACATCTAATTGGCACCTAAACTGGTGCTAAGCACCAAAATAGCATTACTCAATTCGAAATATGTAGGCCGCAGCAACTGCCCCGAGAAATTCAAATCTTGAAATTGCACGTTTCTCTAATAGTATAGATCGAAATAGAATACACTGGAGAAATTGGTGATATGCGTGAAGATTCCTCCCTCCCTCTATCTCCTTTGGAAGTTGAGGTACTTAATGCCATATGCAAAGACAATGCAGAAGAGAAGTGACCACCCAACATGGGCTGCAGCAACTGCTCCTAGGAAGTCATATTTGAAACCTAGGAATTCTTGAAGATATTGCTTTAATGGAATATCACCTAAACCTGGTACCTGAACTGATTCTGTCTTGTCTCCTATCTGAGATGTCACAAGCCCATATATTGTCCAAGCCACTGGAGAACCCCAATAATACCACCTCCACCATATAGGAATTTGCTGCAATTGTCATATAACCAAGAACATTTTTAGATTTTTTCTTCGACCCAAAAAAGTTTAACTTCTTTTCTTTATTTATCCTGTCTCTCTGTCTAGTGGACACTAAATGGGCATTTCACACTCCTAGGGAAACCATTTATCTTGTCCAAACTCTATTCCTATGCAACCATATTAATGTTTTAATAACCAGAACTCAGATTGAAAGCATTCTAGTTCTAGCAATTCTAACAACATGCCTCAAAACTGAATAGTAATTTGAAATTCTGTCTTTTTAGTGCAGATGGCTTTTCTTTTGTCTGAAAATGAATTATTCTTCATCCCACAAAGTTATTTAACAAAATATGGATGCAACCATAGCGACCAGTTAAATGTACGTTTGGTATGTTGGATTATACCACACTGCATAGGATTAATTAAGAAAAAGAAGTTAAAAACTTTTTGACGAATTATATCACACTATAAAACCAGTTATGAATCAATTTTAGTTACCTAGAAATATACCTCTGGCTTTATGAATTATACTTATAATTATTGTTTACAGGTATGTATAAACTGAAAAAATGTTTTATATAACTTCGAATGCTTCTTGATTTACTTACCGTTCTTGGAATAAGAAAACCAGAGAACAGATTCCAGAAGCTGAGAAAGAAAGACATGACAATTGCAGCAATGGGGTAACTTGGAGTGAGTGCTACAAGCATCATCCCGTACAATGTGAAGTAGACGAAACACATAAATATGTAGAAATAGAACCACAAGAATTTGTCTACTTGCCAATGGAAGCCAATCATAGAGTAAAGGAGAAGGCTATATATGAAAGTTTGGATAGCAACATAAATGGTTTCTATAGCCACCTGCGGGGATAAAGAAACAGAAAGGTGGATTAATTGTACATAAATGGGATTAAAAGACTCACGAGTGAAACTAATTGCTCATTAAAAGTAAACTTAAGTCGCCAAATATGATTTTTAGAGTTAACATTTTTTTTTTTTTTTTTGGCAAAGAACAGCAATAAACAAATGGCTTCTGAAAGCTTTGTGCAGCCGGCCATTCCAAGATTTGATGGTCATTATGACCATTGGAGTATGTTGATGGAGAGTTTCCCGAGGCCTAAAGAATACTAGAATGTTGTTGAATCTATAGTAGAACTAGCACTTGGCAACGTGATGACGGAGGTACAGAGCATAGAAGGATCAAACTTAATCTTCCATGCAATTGATCGTTCTACCTTAGAAACTATTCTCCGCAAAGAAACTTCCAAGCAGATTTGGGATTCTATGAAGAAGAAATTTCAGGGGGCAGCAAAGGCAAAAAGGCGGCAGCTTCAACAACCTCGTACACAGTTTGAAATACTCCGTATGAAGTCTAGTGAAACCATATTTGATTTTTTTCTAGAACAATGGCAATTGTTAACAAGATGTGAGTCCATGGAAAGAAGATAAAAGATGTGACTGTCGTTGAGAAAATTCTTCGATCATTGACACCGAAATTCAATTACGTGGTTTGTACAATTGAAGAATCTAAAAATTTTGATATTCTTTCAATTGATGAACTTCAAGTTTCATTAGTGGTCCATGAACGTAAAATGATCCAGTAAGATAAAGAAAAGCAAGCATTGCAAGTCTCCACCAACAATTCTTTTTTGGCGCCATCTAGAGCCAATAGAGGAAGAGGCAGATACAGAGGTAGAGGTAGAGGATACAATGACCGTAGACAAAAAAAAATGAAGATAACCAGGTTCCTGATTCTCAAGGGAGAGGAAGACGTTGAAGCAGTCACCATTCCACCACTTATAGAAGTTAGAAGACAAGTCCAATATTGAGTGCTTTAGATGTCACAGTATGGCCATTATTGGTCTGATTGTCCGCACTAATTTGAATGAAGAACATGGTGAAAAATCTAACTTCGTAGAGAAGCAAGAAATTGTCTCACTCTTAATAGCATGCCATGCTAAGGAAGAAACTCCCCAATATATGTGGTATTTGGATACATTTTGTAGCAATCATATTAGTGGAGCTAGACAAATCATTTCGAAATATTGTAAAGTTTGGAGATAACTCTAATAGTTTATGTTATGGGCAAAGGAAATGTAACAATTTGGACCAAAGAAAACTCTACTCATGTTATTTCTAACGTTTTCTTTGTTCCAGACCTAAAACAAATTTGCTTAGCATTGGACAACTTCAAGAGAAAGGATATGAGATTGTTATTATTAAGGAAGGAGCATGCCGAATTCAAGATTCAAAGAAAGGCCTGATTGCTCAAGTCATCATGAACCCTAATCGTATGTTTCCTTTGTGTCTCCATAACACTACTAATTTGTGCTTCTTTGCTAAGATGAAGGATATTGCATGGCTTTAGCATTTTCTGAACTTTGGTGGACTCAAGATATTACAGCAGAAAAATATGGTGACTGGCCTAACTCAAATTGAATGCCCTCAACAAGTTTATAAAGAATGTGTTATTAGCAAACAACATTGCAACAAATTTGCACATGGAAAGTCATGGAGAGCAAAGAAGGCATTAGAATTAGTGCATTCCGACCTGTGTGGCCCAATAAATCCACCTTCCAATGGAGGAAAAAGATACATAATTACATTCATTGATGATTTCAGTCGAAAAACCCGGGTATATTTTTTGCAGGAGAAATCTAAAGCTTTTATAGGCTTCAAAAACTATAAAGTGCTGGTTGAGAAAGAAATGGGTAGTCGGATCAAAATTCTTCATTCAAACCGCGGCGGAGAATACATCTCATAAGAATTTGCAAATTTTTGTGAGAACCATGGAATTAAGAGGCAACTTACTACAGCTTACACTGCTCAACAAAATGGTGTTTGTGAAAGGAAGAATCGCACAATTCTTAACATGGTGCGAAGTATTTTGGCAAGGAGTGACGATCCTAAAAGTTTTCGACCTAAAGCTGTTAATTGGAGCATTCATATATTGAACAGAAGTCCCACACTTGCTGTTCAAAATGTAACACATAAAGAAGCATGGAGCAAGCATAGCCCAGTTGTAGATCACTTCAGAACTTTTGGGTTAATTACTTATGCTCATATCCCAGATGAGAAGAGGAGAAAGCTAGATGACAAAGGAGAAAAATACATTTTTCTTGGTGTTAGTGAACTTTCAAATGCTTATAAGCTCTACAATCCTAGCACTAAGAAAATTGTCATAAGTCACGATGTTGTCTTTGATGAAGAAACCTTCTGGCCATGAAATTGCAAAATTGCTAAACAACAAATTTCGACAGACTTTGATGGAGAAAAGAAATGTGTAAGTCAACAAAATGTAAGAAACCAGAAGCAAGCAATTCTAGAGATACTAGCTCCAACATTCACCCAAAATATTCCTCTAAACTCACCTACAACTATAGTTGAAGAAAATCAACAGCCCCAACATATTTTTTTTTTGAAAGGCAACAGCCCCAACATATTAGAAAAGGACCGGGATGGATGATTGACTATAAGGTACCTAATACTGACGATTATGAGGACTCACGCATTTTTAGATTGTGATCCCATAGTTTTTGAAGATGCTGTCAAAGAATTAAAATAGCGAAAGGCCATAGAAGTTGAAATTGCGGCTACTGAAAGAAACAACACTTGGGAATTGACAGAACTTCCGAAAGGGCAAAAAACCATTGGTGTGAAATGCGTGTACAAGACAGAGCTGAAAGAAAATGAAGAAGTTGACAAGTACAAGGCACGCTTAGTAGTAAAAGGCTATAAACAAAAGTTTGGTATGGACTATAGAGAAGTCTTTGCTCCAGTAGCACGACATGAAACAATCAGACTGGTGATTGCATTGGTAGAACAAACTCTTATCTTCCAATTGGACGTAAAATAACTTTCTTACATGTCAATTTGGAAGAACAGGCATTCATAGATCAACCTCCTGGTTATATTAAGGATGGAAATGAGAATAAGGTTTATAAATTAAAGAAGGCTTTATATGGATTAAAACAAGCCTCACGAGTTTCGTATAGCCAGATTGATACTTATTTTTGGAAAGAAGGTTTTAAAAAATGTCCCACACATTTTTTGTTAAAACTCGTTGTTTGTTTATATGTGAATGATTTAATCTACATTGGAAATGATAGTGCTGTGTTTGAAAAATTTAAGAAGTCCATGATGTTGAGTTTGATGTCTGACTTTGGAATGATGCATTATTTTTTGGGTATTGAAGTAGAACAACCTGTTGCTGAGATTTTTATTTTTCAAAAGACATACGTGCGAGAAGTTTTAGATAAGTTTAAAATGAACAATTGCAATTCAGTGAACACGCCTATGGAGACATGAATGAAGCTTGTTAAAAACTCTAAAGGAAGAAATGTAGATAGTACTCTTTACAAGCAACTTGTGGGAAGTTTAATGTATTTGACAGCAACAAGGCAAATATAATGCATGTTGTGAGTATCCTTAGTAAGTGCATGGCGCACCCAGGAGAGATGCATCTTCTAGCTACCAAGAGAATTTTTCGATACTTACAAGGAACCATTAAATATGGATTGTTCTATAAAAGGGTGAAAAGTCAGAACTGTTTGGTTTTATTGACAAGTGACTATGCAGGCGATCTTGATAATAGAAGAGTACGTCTAGCTATATTTTCATGATGGGCTCAACGGCTATTTCCTAGTGTTCAAAGAAGCAATTAATTGTTACTTTATCAACAACCAAAGCTGAGTTCGTAGCTACAGCTTCATGTGCTTGTCAAGCTATTTGATTGAGGAAAATTTGAGGAGTTGCACTTCAAGCAACAAGAACCCTCTCCAGTTTATTGTGACAATAGTTCAACAATTAAACTTTCCAAAAATCCTATTTTGCATGGAAGAAGCAAGCACATTGATGTTAAATATCATTTCTTAAGAGACCTCACCAAAGATGGAGCTATTAATTTCATTTATGGTAGAAGTGACGACCAAGTTGCTCACATATTTACCAAACCCCTGAAATTGTTTGCGTTTCAGAAGTTGAGGAAGTTATTCGGTGTCTACACTTTGCAAGATTGTGATTGAGGGTGCTTGGTTGCTATTAAACTAAAAATATTAGTTTAAGGGAAGGATTGTTGAAAGAGTCAAAGAATAAAGTTTGTTCAAGTCTTTAGTATTTCTTTTATTTGTTATAGTAGTGTTGTGCAAGTACCTATTTTATAAGAGTCATAGGAGTTGGTTTTGTACACATTTAAGCTAGTGGTTAGTGGTCTAGTGGTTCCTATTTCTTTGTTTTTATCCATTGGTGTTCTACCTATAAAAGTGCTCCTTGATTAATGAATAAAACGTCTCAGAAACAGTACATTTCTTCAACCTTTTATTGAGTTATTGCCTTGTCGTTTTCATTTCACTTTTTAACATTTTCTAGTTATCTGTTTTGATAAACAATTTTCAAAATGACAAACCAAACGCGTTTTTAGCAATTTTGAAACAGGCCCTCTGAACATAAAATGTAAATGAACTAAAAACTCAAAACTCAAAACTAAAACACAAACCAAATGGCCCTTGGTTATTAGAGAACCTTAAGGCATCCTATTATTACTGCTAATTTCTATATATCCTTTCACGAATATTCTTTTAAAAATGAACCCTGAGTGGTTGCTCCATTAGTCAGGCCTTGGGTTTGCTCCACATTAATCATCAGTTCGAGTCCCCTCAGGGCCACTGACGTGAGCACCCGACCTTAAAATTCAAGGCCCCGTGAAATTAGTCGAGGTGCGCGCAAATTGGTCTGAACATCCACGGCTATCAAAAATATATATATATATATATATTCTTTTAAAAATGAACCCACCCTACTCCACAATGTAGTATTAAAAAGTACTTTTCTAAGCAGAAACCAACTAACAGTCTCCTAGTGATTAGCCCATCTAACATGTCTCTTTTTAAAGGAAAAATGTGACAAACTCTGCTCATGAGAAAACCCCACCTTCAATAATAGCCAAGGAATGTCTCTCAGCCAAAAATGAAAATTCCAAGTTAATACAAAACTACAATCAAAGTTCATGTACTCCCACCTCAACTTTACATCTACATAGATTATTTAAATTTGACTCTCAACTTCCCCAGTATAAATGAACACCTTACAGTGCAGTCGGTTCTCATCTACCCCTGTAGGATAGACCAAGAAAAAATGCATCTATAACAGAGTTGAATGTCTGCCCTCTTTCTCATGGCACATTCCCTACACTGCAAATCTCCAGACTCAATCTGGAAAAAATAAAAATATCTTATATATCTAAAACGAGTTCTATTGCAGTATCTATTTTCTCTTTCTTCTTCTCTCTCAACAAAAATCTATAACCCGAAGTTATGTAGAACCAACATTTATGCTTTATAGAGCATCAGCTCGATTTTGCACAGTAATAAAGTCAAAGCCTCGATGGAAATGTTAGTACCGCAACAATAATTGAGTTTAGCATTTGAGTGAAGCACGTAATCTTACTTTATATTCTCTTCTTCCTTGTTTCAGAAATGTTTGAATTCAAATATTATATTTTCCAAATGCATAGAATCAATCCTTCTCTCTGTGAATTTTAATTGTTGTAATACAAAAAAATCACCAGGAGAAATAAATTAACTTTATATCACCCATACTCCCCTTCGACCCTCAGATTTCACAAATCAATTCCCCTTGAGATAATGAAAAATAACACATAAGCTTCCAGATTTCCTGATCCTATTTATCTAAGACTGGGACCACTGGGTAACTGATAAATTTCATCATGTATTGCAATAGATTAATACCTACTTCAACTAATAGCTATTAAGTATATGTGAAGTGTTGCAGTTAAAAGACCATAGAACTTTATAAATCAGCGTTCGCACTGAAAACGAAATAGAGATCTCACTTCAACAAAACTGATAATACAGTAATCATTATGCAATGAATGCCAGAAACTCTTTACTTAGTAAAGTTCTAAGCATCAAAACCTCCATGCCACGTGAATGCTACCCCAGCCCCCACCACCCGGGCAGCACTCCCTAAAGAACATATACACCCAAAGCCCCCTTGGCTTCACACCCTGTCTGATCTATTCTATTAAAAACACAAATATGCAAAGATGACGTTTATTTTTAATATGCTGTGTCAATTTTTTTCTTCCATGCTGAGGGCCTGGAGAACACATTTAGCCATGCTTAAAAGCACCAGCCAAACATGTTGGTAGTAAAACCTTCACGCCATTTACTAACTCAGGTTTCAATCATTTCAATCTAGAAAATTTAAACACCGGGATTGCATGATATGTTTAGAACTTATAAACAGATATACTTTTAAGTAAATGCACCTCAATATTTGGCTGCCGAATTTCAGATGCATAGAACAATCTCAATCTGAATTTTCTTAGCCTGTAAGGCTGATCGCTTGCAGTCCTCACTGGCACTGAAGATTACCCAACTAAAACAATTAGCATAACACAATATCTCAAAGCAACAAATATGGTACCAAGTGAATTAGGAGATGCACCATCGATATTGTTGAAATTACAAAAGGGGCTAAGCATTTCTATGAAGGAGAGGCCGTTTTTCCGGCAGGACTCCTCTACAAGTGGCGTCCGGAGTACCATCACCACCGGGGATATCTCGTCCAATAGCATCCTGCCAAGTGTCGTGTTCGCGGGATCCATCATCGTCGTCGGTCCTATTCCGGTTGGCGAAAAGACGAATCTTGTTAACTCACTCGCTCAGACGCTCGGGAGTGAACTCGACTGGGTTGACTCGTTCGTTATTGATTTATGGTACGAGAAAGCTGCACTCAGATCTTGAGAAGAAAGAACGAGTACTTGAAAAGGTAGCTACAATATGGGCTGAAAAAGGTCCATTTGATATGTAGTTGGCCACGGGAAATTGACCCAAAAAAGTACTTCGGGCCTTCGGCCTTTTTCTCTGCCTGCCTTTCCCTAGTTCTTTCGAAAGCTTACACAAATAGCATGGGATTAAATTTTGGGAAATTTTCACGAATGACACAATATAGAAAGATAATTCCAAAAATAGTAATACAGTTTTTTTATTCTTGAAATACTATCTTGTAACATAAAATTACTAAATTACTAAATAACCCAATTAACATAAATATAGATAACCGATTGCAATCAAGATACATATTTATCTTACAAAATGTATGGATTTATTATAGAAGCAATTGGATTATTAGATAAAATCTATGTGTATTTGGAGATATAATTCCAAAATCCATTTTTATTATTTTGAAATTTCTATTTCCGATCACTTCATATTACTTACTAAATAATGAAAATTCAAGTTTGACAATTTATAGTCTTAATTTTTATATCGAAATATAAGGCAATATGTCGTAACACGTTGTGTTGCTATAATATTACTTTTAATGTCTTAGAATTTTTAAATATACTATTGTTACATGTGCAATATAATGCTTATTCTCGTATCATACTGTATATTCTATAGCAATTAAGACAGGTCCAAATGGGTAATATTATGTGATTTATGAAAGATGAAGTTTCGTGAATAACGACATGTTCTTATGTGAATCTTGAATAATTAGTGGTTGCACATATATTTTGTTACATCCACCGATCATATTTGTTACGATGCTACCTCAAATTAATAATATATATGGTAAATTACATATTGTGTTTTTTGTCACGTTTTGTTAAATTGTATTGTGTTCTGAAATATGTTACATTGGTGATTCGACAACTTATATATACTATATTTTGTCACGTCAATCATGGATTCGTGATATTTTATATTTGACTAAAAAATATTATAATCTTTGAATTGTAGAGAGAAGATAATGGAATTGATACTCAGAATTTGCAGTGAAAAGGATGGAGATATGAAGATGCGAAATCTTTGGGATTTTGGAGGATAAATTTCGTATATTTGATTTGGCGTGGTCAGAGTAGTGATATAAGCTAGTTAACTAACTAATTGTAAGAGTGAAGTTGTTTATGACATTTCACCGTTACTTACAAAAATATAGTATTTATAGGATAAAAAATGTGAAAATGAAAATTCTAAATTAGTAAGTAAAATGTTGTAAGACGTGTAATTTCCAGCTAAACTTTCATGAACATAAAAATCATTATGGATTGATATATGATTAATTTTTAGTCTTGTATGTTTTTATAAACTTCTCTCTCTTTTCTTTATTGAGGTCTAGTGAGATTTCATCGGCGGCATCAACAAACTTCACGATCTAAAAGACTATCTACAAATTGGATGAACAATGTGTCCAACAACTGGAGTGGCGTGTGTGTAATATTGATGCATGTATAAATGCATGTGCTCACAGTTACATTTTGTTTTTGGATGACTTATAAGTGCATTGATATGCACAAGAGATGATACCTTTTTTTCTCTCCTACTTATAAGTAAGTCGTCCCAAACATGTCATTAGAGCTTTTATCATCTTGTTTTTTGTAATTTTCTTCTCTGTAAAATAATCCTCTAAACAAATAGTGTTTTGTGTTTGATGATATATGTTGATTATTGACAATTTCAGAAGACTGATTACACTTGCTAATATTGTTGCATATAAGACTTCATACAATAGCATTGCACGAGTTATGCGAGTACGCCAAAGAGATTTGATGCTCACTTAAATGTTGAGAAGATGGACAAAATATCGGTTGAGTTATTCCAGTTGTACAATGATCACAGGAAGAAAGGCATATACGTGGAATCAGAAAGAGAATTTAGAGGTTATTATGCACTCCTCAAGCTCAAGAAGCATCCACGATATAAAGTAAGCAATCAACAATACTTTTCCCAGTCAATGACTAGATTTTCGACACATAATATGAATATGATATCAACCACAAATACACAAGAATCATAATTCTAAAGTAAGTCTTCTATGATGGGTCATGATTCCTCAACTCTCATTCCCATGTTTTGTGTAGAAATAAGAAGATCGTGTTAGGCTAAAGCTGTTGCTCGATCTGGCCTAGCCAAGATGACATGAGAAATGCGGCAAACTCTAGAAGTGATGTAGCCGGGTTGTGGATTCTTAGAGAGTGTTTGGTGTAGATTAAAATTAAATTTTAAGTGGATTGTGATAGAAGTTTTTGAAATGTGTTGTTGAAAAGATGTGGAACTTTGTAAAAGATGTGGTTGATATTAATTGTTTGATTTTGACTTAGATTAAAATCATATTTTAATTCGACCCAAACAGACCCTTAGACTACGTGAAAGGGCCTTTTTTCTGATACGGAGCCTGTAGAACATGCAATTTTATTGCCTTCTTTGGGCTTGCTCGAAAGGCTATTTACAAGCATGCTCATTTTTTGAAGGTACGGCATTTGTTTCATGTTCTTATTGGCAATTAAGGGCTTGTTTGACGTGGTTTTTACGAAAGTTTTAGAAGATTTTGGTAAAATTTATGAAATGTTTAGTGAAAAGTTAATCAAAGTTTTGAGTCTCATTAAATGTGTGA
>CAIGRL010248237.1:0-10618 GCA_903798325.1 Fraxinus xanthoxyloides
CCCCCCCCCCCCCCCCCCGCCACCATTTCAGTTGCACATGCCCATATTTGTCTTCAAAGCAAGCGCCATGCCTGCACCATCACACACAATATAGCTAAAAATCAAGTGCACAGTGCATGTCTAGTTGTCCATATGCTTCGAGATTGTACAAAAGCTAAAACTAGATGGAATAAACTCTGTTTCAATTTCAAACATGGTCGTAGCTCAGAACTGTCTCAATCAGACATCACATATCGATCGAATCCTATCAAATACATTTTGTACCTTCAGATGCTGGCCACCTTTAGCTTCAAAGGAATAAACCACATTTATAAATCAAAAAAAGTAAACACATTTGTAATTAAGGAACATCATTCTTTAGAACTAATATTTGGACCCAAGTAAGGAGGACAAAAGCATGAAACTTGACTCGCATTAGCTCAATATGCAGAGCAAGATTTTACTAAGCTTACAAATGAGCTCAAAAGCAACACGTAAACTGCCAGAAGGTACGGGAAGAGGTACAAATAACATGGCAACTGCTAAGGGGATTGTCAAAGGGAAGACGGGAACAGAAAATCTACACATGAAAGTGCTAAAGGGATGTATGCAAAGAATGGCACTGATTGAATGCTTTGCTCTACTTCTATATACCTAGAATTTCCTTTTGGACATATACAAATGGATGGCTAGAAGAAATTTCCACCCCTTGTGTACAAATTATTTTATGGGAAAAAATATAAAATAAGATGGAAGCTCACTGGTAAAAAATTGCCAAGAATCAGGTGATGATCCTCATGAAGACTTATCCTCCATAGACTGCGTAGGATTTGAAGAATCGAAATCTTTTTCAAGTTCAAGCAAAGGTTTTGCAAAAACTTGCCAAGAATCAGGTGATGATTCTCATGAAGACTTATCTTCCAAGGACTGAGTAGGATTTGAAGAATCTAAATCTGTTTCAAGTTCAAGCAAAGGTTTTAGTCTCCTCTCCACTTCATGGCTCTGTAATCTGATCTCTTCGAGAGTCATCGTCAAAGCAGCCTTGCAAGATTCCTCATCCCGAAATGCCAGAGTCCACCTTCCATCAACCAAAGCTCTTGATTTAACTTTCCCATGTGCAGAATGCAGAGCAGCATCAGTGAAGGAGAACAAAGATGGACGAATTCGGAGGTGCAACCATCTCGGATGCTTATTGTCTATTCTGGGCTGAAGTAAAACATTGTTTACGAAATTTTAGAGTATGTATTTTACTATGGACACAATTCCTTGACTTCAGAATTTAACCATCTGAACTTCTTGTGTTTTCTTACACATGTTTAATTTCACCAACAGTTACTTCAATAACGTAAAGACTAATTCTAAGGAGATATCATAGGCACAGCAGGAAAGCAGTACTCACATTACACCCTGCCAAAGGGGCTGCAACCCAGATGACCCCATGATGTGGTTTTGTAACTAACTCCTCTGCAAGGGCAACCCACCCAGAGCTTCCCATAGAGAATGACAGAAAGTAAAAATGACGTTCTTTTCCCCTCTCAAATGCAATTCGACAAGGCACTGCATCCACTACATAACACAACCAAAGAGCAAATTAATATTCAAAATCTTTATTGCTAGATGTTTGTGCAGATAAGAATATGATGCCTACTTTTTACAAGACACAAGAGAGATACTAGAACTTAAAGTCCATCAAACTTCAACTATTAAATATGAATATCAAAATTGAAATTACCAAGATTTATTTCAATGCCCGGTTTTGGTCCTGATGGATTTACACCAGCATTCTTTGCTCGGGATTCTTCTGGAATGTCAACTTGAGAGAGAAGAGGCGGTTGATCTAACAAAATTCTGCCCAGCGAGAAAATGTGGACATGATGGAGAAGTACAAAAACCTATAGGAAAGTGAACAATTATTAGCAGAGGAGCACATGGTAATGAAAATGAAAAAAAACTTAACGTGCACATCTATAAAATATTTGAGTTTATGATTGACGATGCTGTTTTTTAGAAGTTTGATTGTTAAATTAAGCACGTCACGTCTACACTATCCGTGCTTCTTATAATTTAGAAAGACATCATAATGAAAGTATGATTCACCTTCACTGTCTCACACATTCTTTCACCAGCAATAAAGGATGATTCACCAGAAACCAGCTCTGTCAAGACAACAGAGGTAAGATATGTTTTTAGAACAAAAAACAGAACATATGGATATCAGAATTCCTACTAATGTCCTCCAACCCATCTAAAGTCTAAAAAACCAGTACAGACTATATAAGTGTAGCGAGAGGAAGGGATAAATGGGTGCAGCGAATATCATACCTTCTGAGGCGGAGTTGTACGGTGGCAAGAGCATACACATTGGATCTTTTCGAAGAGAAGATGCCTCAATTACTACACGAAATACTGCTTTATTAAATTTATGCTTTCAAACCTCACAACAAAAGTCTTTCTTGAATTAAAACAAATAAAATAACATACCTCTTTTGCACTTTCTCCACTCATCACAAAGAACAGTTACTAACATATCTGGCCAGGTTCCCCTTGTATCCTCTAAAAGACGACGAGTAGAATTATGCAATGAATCCTAAGCAAACAAAAGGACTTCCAAGTTATTCCATAAAGATAAATCAGCTTACCATAGAACTAGATTATAAAAAAGTGTAAGAGTTGAGAAAGAAATTCCAAGGGGAAAAAAAGCTAAAGAATAGAAGAGACTAATTTGCATAAACCCTTTAAAATGGCCAGAGAAGTTTCTTTAGTCAGATTCCAATATAACCCTATACATGGAGAATCATACAAACAGACTTAACAATATCTTCATGAACAAGTATGGTAATTCACCTAGTCCCATTGTCAACAAAAAGCTTAATTATGCTCCAGCAATGCTAACGCTAATATTAACTTACTCTGAGTAATCTAGCATGATGGCTATTAAACTCCGCCTTGCTATGAGGTAGCAACTGGTGCAAAAGCCAACCACCGTCCCATAATGTTTCCGCAGAGATGTTTGACCTGCAGAGAAGACTGACCAACGCATCGAGTACCTAAAAAATTGATATACATTTCAAGAATGGTACTTGTAAAACAAAAGACCAAGGAACGAGGAGTTTCCTTCGAGTTCCCTAAACCAAAGGCATGAAAAGCAGGGCAGTTTTCATCATTCATATAAATATGAAGTTTTTGGGGGGAAAATACATTTCCCTTTTCACATCATAAATCCTGCTGCTAGGATTTTTACTACAGTACTATTTAATAAGATATAGAAACGAGAAAACTATAGATACCAACTCCAAAGATCTAGCAGCTCTAAGAGCAGGCTGATACCAAATCCATAAAATCAGTCTATTGAATTTGCTGTTATATTATCCTCAACAGTCGAAGATGCAAAGCGTGTAGCATTTTTTAATATGCATTGCATGCCTCTATCAGAATGTTGTCTGTCCTTGGCTCCAGTCCTTAATCAATTGACAGTTCTGTGTAACAAATTAAAGTAGGAATTGAGAGCAACAATTGATTTTTAAGAAAATCAACAAATTCTCTTTATTATCCAATTTTTACAATATGAGCTTTAAAATAATGCTAGAGCTGCATACAAAGCACTCAATCATGTTCCTAACCCAAATATTGACAACTGGTCCGACCTTACAAACTTATCTTACAAAAAATATTAGTTTTGAATACTGGAGAAACAAAGGTAAACATGTATCGAGGATAAAAGAATTAGCTTCTAGAAATTAACTAATTTTTTGAACTGATATTTCCATTTCCATATTAAACATTCAATCATCCAAGCAGTGTTCTCCAAGTATCCATTGGATATATTATCTCAGCATTCTGGCACATGTTTTCGTGTAAATCCTGGTGTAATTAATCTTATTTATACACCCAGCAATTTCTTAAACAGAAAATACTTGATAGTCAATTTCAATGGGTGAAAATACTTCTAAAAAATGAAAAAAGTACAATTTTAATATACGATAGGCAGATACTTGTTCATAAAAACTAGCGGACGTGGGATACTTTTTCTCTTCAAATTTACTGGTAAAGTACTTGAAAGTTTTTTATGCACCATGATAAATATTAAGATAAGTTCAATGTCTCACCCGATTGATAGCATAAGAAACCAGGAATTTATAAATGAAAAGAGCAGTAACTTCAGATTTTCTAGTTTTTGTACTGCGTCTCATTTTATGGTATTATCACTATTCATCCGAATGTTGGATGCATCTTTGAACTATTTTCATAGGCTAGTAGATTCCTGGAGATTGTGGGTATTACCAGGTAGCCACATTTAAGGCATGGTGGCATAACTAGTTAGTATACTCAATTCAGGAATCACCTGTAGAATATTCATGAACTCAATATTTTAGCTCTTGATGACTGAGCTTTTTACTGTCTTTTGTTAAAAAAGACCCAATAATTAATATCCATGTTGGGATTTCTTCTAACTTTTTCGCTTCTATTAGAATAACAACCAAATCAAATTCTTTCTCTCATGGCTTTCTTTTGCAAATTATTTTTGGCTTTAAAGATTCAGGTACTAACAGAAAACAAAACTGTTTCTTGACATAATACTTCAAAATTGTTTTCAATAATCTGCAGCAATCTTTATTAATTGCTTAATTTCTATTCTTCAGGCTTCATTTCTACATAATTTAACAAAAGAGTTAAGTTGGCTAAGAATAAAACTCTCTAGAACAGGGTTTTATTATAACTAACCAGGCAAAGAAAAATTTAGTCAATTAGGACCTGATTATTGGTCAGCCGTTGGTACATACAGGAGTAACACAAAACAGAAAAGGATATTTCCAGGAAAATGAAACTTGAACTTTAAAACCACTTTTGTAATTATAAAGAACTTGTAAAAACCCCTTCCACACTTTAAAACAAATTTTATAGAAATGATTAGTCAAATTTCGAATTGTGCCATTGTCGAGATTGTTTTAAAACCAAATTAACTTTACAAATATGTATTTACTTTAGCAAAAGCCATAGATAAGCTTTAAAAAAAAGTGTACATACAAATATCATCAAGCAAAAACCAGGAGGCTTCCCTCCTTCCCTCCCTGTCAGTCTGTCAGTGAAGAATCGGTCTCCATTCACCCTCGTGAAAATTAAAGAATTATGGCTCTGCATTTAATCAGTTATTGTCTGTTTAACTGACATCCAGTCAGTTTCTGTTCATTTTGATTGGCTCTTTATTAAACAAAATGAAGTCATTCCAGCTGTGGGTGGATGGCAGAGGAAAGCCTCACTGGAACTTGAATTATTTGTAGAAAAAAGCAGGTTTGTTCTTCCTCTTTTATATTTTACTTCCTATTCACAAAACTACCCATCCTAAATGAGGTGGCAGGGCTATATATGTCCCAATAAAATGGGCCATGTCCTAGTTAATATTTCCTTAGCAAGTCAGAAAAACCAACAATTGTATCATAACTATCTTGGAGGTAGATACATACTTGAAATCTATGCACACGGGGGCTTGCTCCAGCCATTGGGCTTGAACAAGAAACTCCATACTGTCCCTGTTGATCAAGATCGATTCAATATAGATGCTACTTTCCATTGTGACTTGTTCAAAATTGGAGAAAATCGACTTTGAAGTAACATTTAATGCAGACACAAATTATTATACAACTTATAAATCTCCTCAATTTGCGATTCAAGACATTTAATGTCATAATATAAACAAACTCACTCAGCTCTGCTTGTGCCAACAAAAACAGAAAACAGTTTACAGTTACCAAGCTAAGATGAAAGCCAGAGAGTTACCCCACTTCAGTGGTTGTGAATGAATTCTATGATTCTTGGCTCAGAAATCTATGATTTTTCCGATCCAGGACTAAAACAAGTTCCTAAAGAGGCAGGAAAATTCCTTTGTAACAATCCCTTGACGTTGTGATAAGGATGAAGACCTCGTGTAACTACCCTTTAGAACATGTAAACGTCAAGATCAGCCAAAAGATTTATAATGAATGTGATGAAAAGTTTCCATAGGTAACTCTTTCCAAGTAAATTAACTATGAATAAGGAGATTATAAAATTTAGAAGTGATTTTAAGAATTGTATCTTAGTTATCAACTAGATGGGATGTTTCAACATGCAATAAGAACAATTAAGTTCAGAAAGAGAAATAAATGACTTGAGTAAAGGAGCAAATGCAACCACATTCATACCTTCAACTTCTGTAGGTAGATATCAAGTTCACTGCTGATGCCATCTTTCACCACAGTACTTTCAGAAGAAAAAAGTTGCTCTTCACCGGATTCTTCCCCAACCAAGGCTTGCTGTAATCACACAACAAAAAAGCGCATATTACTTCAGCCAGCATACACATAACTAAGCAATACAAACTGTTCTCTCTCACACACAGAAATTTCCGGAACAGGGTTAGGAATAAGTCAACAGAGGAAGATGGCTGACAATAATGTACCATGATGACTAGAATGGACATGAAGCACTGCACTACGTAATAGATTTAGAAGTCATCAAATAAGATAGCCAGAGTGGCAGAGCGCACTAGCACAGATTCATTTGTTTGGCTAGAGATGAAACTCTGATTGTGAAGAAACATTTATCTTGCAATCACAGCTACCATAGCAGAAAATACGAGTTTGATATACTTTAACTGCCTTCTAATCAGTGATAATCATCTCATATAAAAAAGTAAGAATTCCATTCACGCCCATTTCACAATAAGATAATGGAAAAGAAGCTCAAGATAATTCTTAATTTTACCCAAACAGAAAGCACAAATAGAACAATTCTTTAACACTAATTGCTTTATCAGAAAATTACCATCAGAATGCAATGAAAAAATTTCACTATCACATACCAGCAGGAGCTTTTTATGTTGTTTGCGTTGCGGAAGGATGCCAAGAGCATCTAACATTGATTCATCCAGTTCTGCAGGTGCACACATTGATAAGTGCATTGTGTGTAAGCATCAGATAAGCAGATAAACTAAGGTCAATGCTCAACCTTTAGTCTGCAACAATATAGCCAGTAGACTTAAAGAACCTGATACTTGAACATCATCCCCGCAGGTAACAAAAGAAAGCAAGGCCTCCCTACATAATTCAGCATCGAAGAATAGAATTGATTCATAAACAGATATTAATCTTCTCCATGATTAGTACAAAGAAATTCATTCCATTTTTTAGGTGTAAGAAAAGATGGAACATTGCATTGCAAAACGGATTTTATTTTCAAAATATATATGATTAACATCATTTTGTAGTTCCAGAAGAGGTAATCTGTTTGTAAGTCAAAGTCTCATCTCAGACAGTAAAGTTCAGAGGCACCTTGAAAGCTTTAAACTTATCAAATTCAAGAGGTTCCATGTTTTATCATCCTCGCAGACTAAAAATAACTAGTATTCAGGTGAAGTATTCCTAGTGCAATTGAATTATTTCTAGAACTGATGTTGAGATTATGTGTTACCAATGTTAATTGATGGCTTCTGACTTTAACAGACTTCTGAAACTCGGCACTAACAAAAGTATACATTATCACATTACGGTCCAATTGATTTTCTTCTTCTTCTTCTTTTTATTTTTTATTTTTTGTTTTATAAACATGCACAAGACACATAAGCACACAAGAAAATGAAAAAACACTAAAAATGAGAAAAAAAAAAGGGTATCTCCCTCATTTTCGTCTTATTCTCCCCAGGGAGCATGGTTATAGGAGGTTATTACAGTGGAATTTGAATGAGTTTTAAGGATAAGCACTATATTTAAGATAGAAGAAGCCACTGTACAAGAAATTTCCAAAATATGAGAAGGAAATACCTTTCATATCTATGACATTAGATGTGATAAATTTAGTTGATTACCTTGGTGTAAAATGTTGTGGCGAGTTATTGTCTGCTGTTGGACTTTGCGAAGAAGTAGAAATAGGATACGGAATGGTAACTTGGAGACTTCTATTATAAGAATCTGGGCCAATATTACTCTCCTCTGCATTTTGGCTGGCATCTGGAGAACCATGGTCAGACATATGACCATTGAGTTTGAGTTCAGATCTCAAAGCAAAGGTCTCTATATTACAGAGAAGAGCAGAAGCAACAGTATTTGCCAGATCTTTGATTTTGACAATGCGCAAAATGCAACAAAGTAAATATAAAGAAGTGGCAGCACCAAGTCCTGTTTCCTGAATCTAAATTCAGAAAGTTACAAAAATGGCTTTAGGGTAAACTTAGCAGTGCATTAAAAAATAATCAAAAAGCTCAGTCAATGTTAAAAAATCTGGGAAAAACTAATAACTGCAGAAGAAATAGGTTAGATGAGTATGCATGTATACATTGACATCACCCTTCCTCAAAGAAGGAAGAATCAATGGAAATATCAGAAGTGTCAACGTGCCATCCATTATTAACCTCCCAACTTCAGGAATCCCGGCAGAAATAACATCACTAATATAGTAGAGATTATCTTCAATCTCATCGATAGCAGAAAGCAGAGAAGATGTTGATTCAGTACCAAGATTCCTGTGTAAAAAACAAGTATTCATGTAATCTATAATTAATGAAGATGATTACTGCAAGGAAAACAAAATTTCAAATCTTACTTTGAAGCATTTGAAACCAATACACTGAAACTGATGCACTGTTCCCGGAAAAAATTGATCAAGTTTAAGAAATAATCTGCATGCTGGTTACTGGCTACAAATTTATTAACAGCTTGATCCCCAACTGCAAACCAGTTTAAGGTTATAGTTTGATAGATGATGTAGATAAAAGTTACTTGATTCATCACCATGACAAGAAAGAAGTAAAAAAAGCCAAAAAAGCAGAACTGACCATGATAAACATTCAGCGTTAAAGCACGAACAGCCGTTCGAATCATGCCTTCTTCGTGGAAGGCAAACCGTATTGCCTCAACATAAAGTGGGAAAGAAACTACTTCGTCCTAAATGAAAAGTAACAAAAGAAATGAGGAAAGAGAGAGAGAGAGAGAATATAAAGACTTCCATTAAAAAAGGTAAATTGACTAAATACATATACGTGTTATTTTCGCTTTCTTAACCAAGAAAAATATTTATGATAAATATGGGTTGAGCTCCCATGCCCAACTACAATAAATGCATAAAATAGATGCAGCTACAAAGCCAGGTTGGAACAGGTTAGCTGGGCATCAAGAGGGTTTTTTCTTCAAAATAATTATTTTCCAATGTCCAGCATCTCGTAGTTATGAAGTTTACTCTTTCAGTAGTCTACATCCTAGATTATATATCATGCCTCCTAGAAATGTTCTTGGCAGTTTTGTTTACACATCTCAAGCCGTATGCGGTCCAAAAACCTTCCATGTCTCCAAATCAACCATAGCATTTCTTTATTATTTCCCAGTTGGGTATTCTCAGCCAATTAGCCTAATCTTTGGCCAATATTTTTTCTCCATTTCATTCTTATAATCCAGAGAGAGAGAGAGAGAGAGAGCAACATTCCCCTTGACAGTCTAGAACACCAACTCACCAAGCTGTGTACTGGTTTCATTTACACATTTTATAAGCAGTCCCACACTTTTCACAATGTCAACTAATTTTAGTTACTCCAATACATCTTGTGCTTATACTCACATTTCCATGCCATCCTCCATGGAATCTCTTAAGTCAAATCAGGATCCTATCTGAACAGATCAAAACAACTCTGATCTCATTTCTTGACTCTTACTTAGTACTGATCTTGTTCCACCAATTTTATCACGTCACATCATCATCTCTTGTGAGAATACAACATGAAAAATGCCTAGGAAACAGGACCCACTCAATTCAATTTCTCACTAAGCAGATAAAGCCCCCAAAAGTTCAAATTATCCCCGCTACTCAGATAACTACAACAAATCCGTGCAATTTATCCACAACAATTAGTTCTTTTTTTTGCTTTGACCTGTGAGAAGTTCAAAGATGTGCTCAGGAGTTTAAATTTTATCAGAAGGATAAGAAACTATTTCCAATGAAACAAGAGGCCCGATTAAATCTACCTATGCCAAAAGTANCTTAGTACTGATCTTGTTCCACCAATTTTATCACGTCACATCATCATCTCTTGTGAGAATACAACATGAAAAATGCCTAGGAAACAGGACCCACTCAATTCAATTTCTCACTAAGCAGATAAAGCCCCCAAAAGTTCAAATTATCCCCGCTACTCAGATAACTACAACAAATCCGTGCAATTTATCCACAACAATTAGTTCTTTTTTTTGCTTTGACCTGTGAGAAGTTCAAAGATGTGCTCAGGAGTTTAAATTTTATCAGAAGGATAAGAAACTATTTCCAATGAAACAAGAGGCCCGATTAAATCTACCTATGCCAAAAGTATTTAGTACATGTGATACCAAGCTCCAAATGGCGGGAAGATGCACACACTAAATTATTGGTTAAAACAAGGAGATCATGGAGTAATTCTCTATAAGTATCTCTTTAACTACATTTATAACTCAAGGAATCAATGGAGGCATGGGAATTAGTACTGATCAAGTATTGGCAACGTTAATTTACTTGGGTTGGTACTAGAATTTAACCCACCAGCTTCTCGAATTGTCTCAATGATTAGCAAAAAAAAAAAAAAAAAAAAAAAAAAATAAAAAAAAAAATATTAAAAATAAAAAAAAAAAAAAAAAATATAAAAAAA
>CAIGRL010248254.1:0-12390 GCA_903798325.1 Fraxinus xanthoxyloides
AAACAAGTACAATTTATTAGGAGTAGATTTAAGCAAATATAAATCTTCAAACTTTTGCCAAAGTTTTTTAGTAGAATCAAGTTTTCTAACTTTCTCAAAATAGTGTCGGAAAGGTATAAAATAATTGAAGTATAAGCAAGTTTATCATATTCTTCTTTTTTTGCTTCTGTTAAATTTGTAGAAAATTTGCCATCTATGACTTTTGAGACTTTTTGTTGAACCAAAATTCTTTTCATTTTTTGTTGCCAAATTGAAAAGTCTCATTTCCCATTAAAAATTCTAATTTCGCAATGTGAAGACATTTTGAAAAACAGAACAATCAAAATGCACAAATAGATCATGTAAAGTAATCATAAGGCAATAATATACATCGTTCTAGATTCTCAAGGTAGATCTCAGATCAATGGAATGTTCAAACTTGTCAGTCTAGGTGTTCTAATGGAATAATCAATGCAACACGAAAGTATGTCAACAAAATTCAAAATTCAAATCTCCACGCAATGTAATCTTACACAGAGAGTAAACAACAGTTAAAGTGCCCAAGAATAATTACCAACTTACAATCAAAATTCAACACTTCAAATACGGTAATTAATCGCTAAATTTCTAACACGAGCAATGGTTACCTCATACGGTAACCTCAATCATAATGCCACCCCATACGATGACGCGCTTATGCTGAAATTTAAATTGGGATAAGTCAATATACCAAAGCGGCCCAATCTGAGTCCGTAATTATCGAAAGATGCGAATTTGCTACTTTAGGACCACCACTATTCGCCCTAAATTCTCCAACAACCGCGAGAATCAACCAACCACGATAGAATCTCACACGTGCTAAGGGCAAAATCATCCAGATTCTACCATATGACCTAAAACAGAAAACTAACAACAAAAAATCGTTAGAAATCACGTTAGAAATATTCTACTTGAAGAAACTATCGCCTGAGAACGTCCAACGCGCCCACACGTGCCTTAGTCAAAGAACCACGTGTAGCCGTCGTCGGCCACCGTCAAACACATGCATCGGACCACTAGAAGTGCCTCCGCCTGCACAGTCCACTAGTAGTCTCTGTTTGTCCAGCTGACCACTGGTTTGGTCGGAAATCGAGTTTGCAGGTACGAAATTTTTCAAGAAACTAGACAGAATTTTGTATCTGGATTCTACTCCAATTTTGCCGATTTTGGATCTGTTTTTCACCGAAAATCCACCACCAGTGGCTCTGATACCAATTTTAAGGACTATAGTCACCACATATCTCCACATATGTATGATATTGTCCACTTTGGGCCTAAACCCTCATAGATTTGCTTTTGGAACTTTTTCCCAAAAGGCCTCATACCAATAAAGATATTGTTCATACTTATAAACTCATGATTCTCCCCACTTCTAACTAATGTGGGACTTTGGTCGCACGTCCAACAAGGAAGATCGACGAGAAGCCTTGTCTGTGGTGTGATCATTGCAACAAACAAGGCATACCCATGACATGCTGGAAGATCCATAGTAAACAAACAAAATTGGAAAGGAAAACATGAAGGCGGGTTCAATCACCTACCATTGACGGCCTCTAGCCGCTCACCATGGACGACCTCTAACCGCATCCACTGCACATGGAGCTGAAGTTGTTCTCTTTAGCAAAGAACGGATGAATCATGTTCTTAAGCTGTTGAAATCTAACTCTGAATTATCGGGTACTCCTAATGCTTCTCTTGCTCAAATAGGTAGTCAATCAAATTCCCTGTCGTGCATTTCCCGTTTTACTCATTGGATTATTGATTAAGGTGATTCTGATCACGTGACAAGTTTTTCTTATTTGTTTCATATTTATATTCCTTGTGCGGGTCATGATAAAATCCGTACAATAGATGGTTCCTTTTCTCCCATTGCTGGCAAAGGTTTGATGAATTTATCTAAAACCTTATCGCTTAAATCTTTTCTCCATGTACTGAAACTTGCATATAATCTCCTATCAGTCAGTAAATTAACTAGAGATTCTAATTGTCGTGTCACCTTCTTTGAATTTCGTTGTATTTCAAGACCAAAGCTTGGGGAACACGATTGAGAATGTGGTCTCTATTATTTAGAAGATGAAGATTTTAAGAATAAAAAAGCTCAAGGCCTAAGTAGTGTCAGTTAAATCCAAGTTTATTATTATTATTATTATTATTATTATTATTATTATTATTATTATTATCGTGGATGTTCGGACCAACTCGTGCACTTCGACTAATTTCACGGGATCCTGAAATTTATAGCAGAGTACTCACCTTAGCGGTCTTAAGGGGCAGTTAAATCCCTGTTAAGGATCAAATAGTGTTGTTGCACTATAGACTTGGGCATCCTAATTTTTACTATCTTAAAAATTTGTTTCCTACGTTATTCTATAGTGTGGATTGTTCTAAATTTCATTGTGTAAGCTACATGTTATCAAAAAGTCATAAAACAATTTATCCTTCAGAACAGTATCAAGCTTCAAGACCATTTTAATTGGTTCATAGTTATGTGTGGGGTCCCTCGAGGATCAATACTTTTTCAGGAAAAAATGGTTTAGGACATTTATTAATGATCATACTTGTTTATGTTGGATTTATTTAACGAGTGAAAAATCTGAGGTTGAGAATTTGTTCAAAAACTTTTACACCATGGTTGAAAATCAATTTCAAACTAGAATTGGAATTCTTCATACTGATAGTGGCACTGAGAATTTCAAAAAAGCTCTTGGAAGTTTTTTAAAATAAAAATGGTATTCATCACCAAACTCCTTGTGTGTGCAAAATGGTACTGTTGAATGAAAAAACGAACATTTACTTGGAAGTCTCTCGTGCCATTATGCTTTCTACGAATGTTCCTAAATATCTTTGAGGTAAAGTTGTTTTAACGTCATCCTATTTAATGAGGATGCCTACTCTCATTCTCAAATATACTACCCCTCTTGCATGCCTTAATTTTTATTTATTTATTTATTTATTTTGAGACTTTTATTCTAATCTGCCCCTAAAGTTATTTAGCAGTACTGTGTATGTTCACTTATCTAGTAACGGTCGATCAAAGCATGATCCGAGGGCTGAAAAATGTGTCTTTAATACTCCAAACAAAAAGGGGTACAAATATTTTACCCAAAAACTGGAAAAACCTTGGTTACCATGGATGTTTCTTTCCTTGAACATCAACCTTATTTTCAAAAAAAAAAAAAAATTCCTTCAGGAGGAGAAACAAAGTGAAGAGGAAAATTTTTGGGAAATTATTCCCACTTCTTTGCCTAAAATAGTGGATTTTGAAACTCTTGAAACTCATTTTCCCAAATTTACACTACTAAATTGGATTTCAATATTTCTGTTGAAAGGGATATAAGTATTCCTAATACTACTTTGCCAGGCATTGTTGAGTCTTCGACAGGGGGAGAAATACTACCATTCCTAAGGGACGTAACTCTAAGCAGGTTTATTCTAGGAAAAAGAATTATCAAAAGAGTAGAGAATCTCCGATCCCCTCAGTGCAAACTCAATCAGATGCCCCAGGTAATAAATCTGTAAGAACTTCAGACACTATAAACTCTTCCCTATCTAATAGCACTTCTATTTTGCCCACTAATATTTCTGTTCCTCGTGAATTTCTTACACAAGAACCTTGTGATCTTGACATTCCTATAGCCATTAGGAAGGGTACTCGTTCTTGTACTAATCAGCTAATGTCCAAATACATGTCTTATGCAAAACTATCTTTAAGTCGTAAAGCATTTATATCCAAAATCTCTAACTTGTTTGTTCCAAGAAACATTTAGGAAGCACTTGATAATGCGGGGTGGAAATCAGCAGTGATGGAAGACATGAATGCTCTAAAGAAAAGCGGGACATGGGAGATTGTGAATTTACCTAGAGACCAAAAAATAGTTGGGTGCAAATGGGTGTTTACAGTAAAATGCAAAGCTAATAGAAGTATAGAGATACAAAGCGAGACTTTGGCTAAGTGATTTGCTCAAACATATGGTATTGATTACGAGGAGACATTTGCCTCAGTAGCCAACATTAACTTTATTCGTGTGTTATTCTCTCGTGCAATTAATTCCAACTAGCCATCATACCAGTTAGACGTGAAGAATGCTTTTCTCAATGCCAGGATTTGAAAAGTTTTGTGGTCAAGACAGTCTACAAACTAAAAAAGTCTCTATATGGCCTCAAACAGTCTCCAAAAGCGTGGTTTGAACGTTTTGGAAAGGGTGTGATTAGCTATGACTGTCATCAAAGCCAAGCAGGCCATACCATGTTTTACAAACATTCAACGAAGCGAAAATGGAAGTCCTAATTGTGTATATGGATGATATGATTTTGACAAGTGATGACGTTGAAGAACTGGCAAGGTTGAAAAAAAAAAACTAGCAGAAGACTTTGAAAATAAAGACCTGAGGACTTTGAAATACTTTCTTGGCATCGAATTTATAAGATCGAAAGAAGGGATCTTCGTAAACCAAAGGAAGTACATTCTTGATTTATTTAGTGAAACATGTCCTTTGAGGTGTAAAGCTACCGAGACTCCAATTGAAGCCAACTTGAAACTCAATCCTGCTAAACCTGAAGATGTGATTGAAATGGAGTAGTATAAGCGATTGGTAGGAAGATTAATCTACCTATCTCGTACTCGCCCTGACACAGCATTCGCTATAAACATGGTAAGCAAGTTCATGCATTCACAAAGACATGAACAATTTGATGCAGCCTAAAAAACATTGAGACATCTAAAGGGAACACCTGGAAGAGGTTTGATGTTTAGAAAACATTATAATCTAGAGGTTGAAGTCTACACAGATGTTGATTGGCAGGAAGCACTACTGACAAACTATCAACTTTAGAATATTGCACTTTTGTTGGAGGAAATCAAGTCACATGGCAAAGTAAAAACAAAACATTGTAGCACCAAGCAGCGTTGAGGCAGAGTTCAGATCCCTTGCACATGGAATTTGTGAGGTGATGTGGATCAAGAGGCTGCTAGTAGACTTGAGGATCTTGGTTGCACTTCCAATAAAAGTTTACTGTGACAACAAGGTAGGGATGGCAAAGCCGAACCGGCTCGGCCCTTACTCGCACGAGCTCGACTGAGCTCGTGGGCCGAGCTGAGCTTTAGCTCGTGGCTCGGGGTTCTTTTATATATATAAGATACGCCTTTTAAAAAAAACCCAATTTTGGACGAGCCCACGAGCCGCTTGTCAAAAAACAAGCAGGCTTGCTCGGCTCGGGCTCGTCTTTTTGATGAACCCGAGTGGCTTGTTTTGACGAGCAGAACCAACGAGCCGATTCAGCTCGATTGCCACCACTACAACAAGGCTACTATTTCGATTGCTCATTACCCAATTCTAAATGATAGAACGAAGCACATATAAGTTGACAAACACTTCATCAAAAAGCAACTTAAAGAGTGACCTAATTTGTGTTCTATATGTACCAACTAATCAACAAACAGCTGACATACTAAAGAACTACACGAGACAGTTCGAACTCCTAGTAAGCAAGCTAGAAATGGAAGATATCTATAAGCCAGCTTGAAGGGGAGTGTTGGAAAGGAGAATATTCAGTATTAATCATATCAAATATTAAGGTGATAGAAGTGTAAATATAGGAGCTTAAGTCAAAGGTAGAATCAAGAAAATTAGTTAGGATGATTTGATTTTATAGGGTTAGTTTTCTAGAACAGCTCTCTTGTATTTCCATTTAAGTGTACATTGTAAACTTATAATGCAATACAATACTTTTCTTTCTCATAGTAGTTTATAATACCTCTTACTTTTTACCCAAAATCGGTATGTTTGATGCCAGGCAACCGATAAATTCACAACAAAGATAGCTACTAATTCATCAGCAGTACAGAAATTTCAGAAAATATTATATGGAAACCATCTCAAGAATTATCATATCATTTTAAATTATGAACCCAACGTTAAAGCAAATCAGTTAACATGGGGTCCATCCGATAAACTGAGTCAAAAATACAAAACTGAAAATTAGAACTGCCCTAGTAATCCCACCTCGGTCTCTCTATGCCAGCTTCTCGTCTTTCAGGTGGCCTTTGGGAACTTTACTCAGAACCTTGACATTAAACGCAGCATATTGTTTCTTGAACTCTGCCTCCACTTTTTCAGCAAAAGCATCAATCTGATCCTCATATTTCTCGTAAAGTACAGGCACGGTGTGAAGCAAGACAAGGCCTGTTTTTCAACAGGCAAAAATAGAATCAAAACAAGCCAATGACAGTGCATATTATGCCAGAATAAGTTATTGAGGATTATGATTGTGAAATACGAGCTTTTACATGATAAACATAAAGTTCAAAAGCTACTTACCTATGTAGAGCAAGGTTAAGGAGTTGCAGCAACTCCCCAAAACTGAAAGTACCCAAAGACCGGCAACCACCTGACATGCCCAGAATGAGTTGCAAATTTTAAACTTAAAAAAGTGTTTTATCAGTAGATAACTAATCCACCAAACTTGTACATCTGTGAAAGCAAAGATTTACATACAGTGAGGAACTTCTTCAGATCTCTGCAACGAACAATATCTCGGAGGATTGCAAGAGCTCTGTTGAGTTCAGTCCTAAGGGCAGAAGCTACACCCAAGATAATATCCTCAGGAATTATGATTTCTGGGATTGTAGGTGGAGCTCTAATACATAGAACAGCAAGATCAGATTCAAATAAAAAACTTATAATATAAAAAGTATTGCCAGGCTCAAAAAAAAGCATACTTCTTGATGAAGGTGGAAATATTTGACCACAGGAAAAGAGTGGCCAGAGCAAGGATTAGGATATGGGCTACTAGTGTGAGTAGATGGTATTCAAGCAACTCAAAAAGCACCCAAATGGCCGTAGCAACACCCAGCACACAAGCAGAACTTTTCTTGTCTCTCCACAGGAAAATGTCAGCAGCTGCCAGGAAAAATAATTATGAGACAAAGATACATCTGGAGATACAAGTATATCGATGCATGAGAAAAAGATGAAACTACAACTCTCCTGTGTTCTAGAGCATAGAAATATTTTGAAATACTTGATCATCTCGGATCATGTACTTCCTACCAATTCTTTCGTAAAATGTGATACTTCGTTCAGCCAACATTATTACACGTCTAATTTACCATTTCTTTTTCATTTCCTGGCAAGCAAAGTCATGATTTATACATCCCAGAGAAACGGTAAGAAATCCAGAAGAGAAACAACATACAGAAACTCTGACCATTTGAAAATCTATCATGTACACTATAAAAATCAAGCAATGTACAACTGTCTACCAAGAAAATGAAAATGTTAAGTCCTAATAAAAACATTTACTTACCTGTAGTATCCATATATTATTAAAGAAAGAAAAATTAACTATTATACATTTTTCATTCGTGAATAAACTATCCGTACTGCAATTTCATATTTAATGCATAGTAAAGGAACAAATTGTAATAGATAAGATCCCGATACACTTCATCAAACTAATGGCTAATACTAATAATGCATAATCATAAATACATTTAAGATAAATATATTGAAACTACATCAATGCATATCTATTCAATTAAATTTCTAATTTCCATTATCCAAGCACGAAAACACGTTGGAATACATGCGCATTGTTTCCACTGCCTAGCTTAAACCCAAATCAAATTTAATTAAATTTGTCTTCGCATACATCTACAAGCATTGTTATGCTATAGAACATAATCCCTAATTCAATAACATAATTTGTGTTTGAACATATCTACGTGGAATTATATTTTAGTTCAAGCGCTCACGTTTTCCACCACCTAGAACCTTGTGCAAGGGCTTTTCACGGCCGAGAAGTCGGTAGATCTTGGCCTTGACGGCGTCGGCAGTCGACTTGATCCCTTTCTCATCTTCAGAATCTGATGACGACGAATCGGGGCCGTGAAGCTTTTCCGTTATCTTCTCAATCACGGATTCCGTTTCATGATGCTTCTCGTGCTCGCCGGTGTGATCCGACATTGCTACTTTTAATCCCGATCTTACTCACCGCCGATCGGGAATATTTTGCTTTTATTTGAGAATCACTTTATTTTTCGCTTTTTGCTTGTGGAAGAGGGAAAAGTGGAGAAAATGGTGGTGTTTTAAAAGTAGGTTATGAGAGGTTTGGGGGTTTAGGGTGTCCGAGCCTGAGACTTGAATTAGGCCGAGTCTGTGCTTCGGAAAAGAACAGGAATCAATGAAGAGCTAGGGTTCATAAATTAAAAAAATAAAAAAAGGGAAATTCTCGTACTATCTTTTGCGTCGCTTTATTTTTAGGAAAAAAAAAAAAGCCATTAATGGATCCCAACTGGCATGACATTTTTTACTTTCATCTCATAATAGTTTAGAGAAGTGTGCCCAATGGTTCATTAATTCATTTTCATTCTTGACAAAATGGGCTCCAAACAGGCTGTTATTCGAGGTCTTTGGACTATTTGGCTTCTTTTGAATTGTGCACTACAAGAAATTAGGAGATTTATGCATCAATGTCTTGCAAGGAGGCACGGACCAAAAAGAAACAGTTTTTAACTTCCTAACTTAGAGAGTGTTTAGTAGATATTAAAATCGGATTAAAATTGAAAAAATAGTCGTTATATTGACTTTTATTAGACGGGTAGATCCTAATAACGGCCATATTTTCAATTTTAATTGGATTTTAAGCCGTACCAAACATGCCCTTAATTATTTACTAGTATACTCACTGGTTTCCATATTGATTCAATAGGTTTCTGATCGACCTTATGAAAAGAGGTAACACATTTTTTTTTTAAATTGATTTATATTTTTATCTTTATTCAATGTGAGATTTTATTGTTGATTATATTAATCAACTTTTTTTTCGTTCTCTGTTTTTTTCCATATTATCATTTGTACATCAATCTGTAAACCATGATGTGCAGATAACATTATTCAATAAATAGTAGCCTAGGAGATTGGGTAATGTAGCTCAAATGGTGAAAGTAAGAGCATCTCACTCTTTGAAACTTGAAACTATAGTAATGCTATGATTAGTCTATTTGGTATAATGTAATTGAACTTATTATTTGTGGTATCACATTTTTAAGTTCATTAGCAACCTCGTCACTGCCAAGCCATTATGCTTTTGCAGAAATAAAGTCTCCACTTTTGTGCTAACAATACTATGAGGGTGTTTGGTAGAGATTAAAATCGGATTAAAATTGAAAAATTAGCCGTTATTGTTGACTTTTATTAGACGGGTGGGACCCAATAACAACTATATTTTCAATTTTAATTGGATTTTAAGACGTATCAAACATGCCCTCTATTTTATGTTGCAACTATAATAGACAACATGAAGTTGGATAAATTATACTTTAGCATGTTAGAGTAGGAATTTATAACATGTCATAGAATGTGCAGTCCTGATCTCCTACCTTCCAAATGGTTCTCTTGTGATATTAGCAGTTTAACGTTTTTATCATNAACTGCAAAAATACTATTGATGCAAAATCTTGAACTTTTAGGGCGTGTTCGGTAGAGATTAAAATCGGATTAAAATCGAAAAACTAACCGTTATTGTTGACTTTTATTAGACGGGTGGGACCCAATAACAACTATATTTTCAATTTTAATTGAATTTTAAGTCGTACCAAACATGCCCTATAATTGTCCTACCAAGAACACATCTACCTCTGTTGAAAAAGATATTTATTGTCGCAATTGTGTCATCTCTTATTTATGATTTACTTCATCCGTTGGTGTATGCACCGAACTTTGGACATTGGATTAAACTAGTTGTATACTTGGTTTTGACAGCTTCATTGACATTTTTCTATCAGTCAAAGTTATGATATTGATTGTTTAAAGTGTTGTAAAAATTAATGTGAAAAAAACTATCACCTCACAAGTATATCAAATTAATTGTCAACAAATATGTACATTTAAAATCATTGTTGGACATTTATGTATCCCAGGAGCTTTGGAAGGTGAATTGCAGCTAGACATGGTGACGGATTTTAGGGAAGTGGGACATGTGCAAAAAAATTTAAAAAAAATAAAAATAAAAAATCAATTCAATATCCTTTTTAATTAATTAATTAATTTTTAAACATGATTTAAATTGAGGAATACAAAAATAAAATAAATATTTTTGGGACGAGTTCGAAGAATTTGGGGTGGGACCATGTCCTCCGTCCCACCTTGTTTACTATCAAGATCAGCGTTATAAAAGGTGTAATGCATGGCAATGGGGTGAGACAAAGCTATGAGTTAGGCAAGTTCAGGCGAGACATATGCATAAAAAATTGTAAAAATGCGTTTTTTTATTTTAATATTATTTTAATTTTTAATCAATTAAAAATAATACTTACTAAACATTTAAAACATATTTAAAGAAACTTTATGCATTTTTCAAAATTTCCAACAAAAATATAAGTTTCAAATTTAAATAGAAAATATTAAGTAAATAGCATAGGAACTTAATCTTATCTAACTCTTTATCGAACTCTAATTCAATAACCTCTTATTCATCTAATTCGTTCTCCGTGTCTTTTGATATAAAATCATTTTCATCGAGCTCCCTTGTTTCATTCTAAGCATTTCTAGTACATCTCAAAGGTTTTAAGATATCATTTCCTACTCCATCATACTCTTCTAAGGGAAAAAACTCGACAGCTCAGGCTGGGCCCGGAAAAGCCCGAGTCGGCCTGTGTGGCTCCCGTTTATTATTAAAAAAATTTAAACAGCTAATTAATTTAGCTGCCTATTATTATTAAAAAAAACAAAAAAACCCGAATACCCGAGTCGGATCGGCTCGGCCCGTTAAGATTCAGACCAAAAGCTCGGGCCGAGCCTCATTTTTTGGCTCGGCTCAGGCCAAAAAAAAGCCCGGCCCAAAAAAGCTATTTTACCATTCCTTCTCTTTTTGTCTGGCAACCTTGCATTAAATTGAATATAAATAAGATTGTTCATCCTGGTAGTGTTAGTCTATTCTGTTTCTTTGTGTGTATGTGCCAAATTGAAGAAATTAGCATTTAATAATTTTTAAATTCAAATAATTGTAAAAAAAAAAATTAATAATAATAGTAATGCTAATGCGTGCCAAGGTACGCATAGTTGCGCATTAGCGGTCAATAATTGTTGTTGACTACTAAATAAGACGTTAAGCCACCAAGCCATTTGGCTTGACGTTTTGGCAACGCATCATGCCAAGGACCGCCTAAGTGCACTTTTTAGAAACTGATCAAGATAGGATGGGACCGGACGAAGAACTTTCCCATCCCTAATTACAAGAGGAGGCAATAGATTGGAGTTAGCAATTGGGTAGCTATTTTGTTTATTTAATATATAGGCATAAATTGAACAAAAATGAATGAAAAAATTAATTTGCTGTTATAAATTTAAATGAAGAATATAGCCGTAAATACTCTTATGGGCATTTGAAGTTGTTTGGGCCTGACATCTTTCCACTTGCTGACATGAGAAATATGTCGGGCCTGAGAAGCAGAAATATTTGTAATTGTTTGGGCCGCACAACGATATCGAGTCTCCAAATTACTCATTGGGCTTCTTTCCAATTCACGAGGCAGAGTATATCAAAATTAAGCGATAAAGAATTGAGTACTTCTTTATAAAGTACTGATCATTGTAGCACTCTCTATGGACCCAGCCCAGCTAATGAAAATGATAAAGGCTACTATTTTGAATTGAACATATACATTTTGTTTATTTTTATTTTTTTTGAGGTTGAGTTTGAGTGTCTACCAATATGGGTTATGCTATGGGCACATAGCCTATAACATAATGGTATCCATATATGTGGAGACCCTCTATTGGGAGGGCGCCTGACCCGCAGGCACCCCCTAATAGGGATCTCTCTATGTCCATTATGGACAAAATTATGGTTACCCTATCCATACTTGTCCAAGTTTGTGATCCAATTGTTAGATCTTTATTTATATACCGAATGAATAATCCATTTTCGAATAATACATTTCGAATGCATTCTTTAATTGGTTGGAGAGAGAGTGGTTCTTATTATTTTTAGTGCTTATAAAATATTTGATCTCACTTGACCGAGATGACGTGACATTATTCTTCCGTTTTGAATTCGTTTCATTTGTTAGTTGTTGTCTTTTTTCTGGTCAAGAAATTTAACGTTTTACAAAAATGTAACCTAATTCGAAGACATCTACTTTAGAAAAATGTTGCACTTTGTGCTTGGAAAACCAAGGAGTTGTTCTCTGTGTTTTTAATTTTGAATTTATTTTGTGTTTTGAGTGTTTATTTTGAAATTGTTGAAAACGAATTCTTTTTGCCATTTTTAAAATTGTTTTGAAAAATAATTTTGCCATTTTCAAAATTGTTTTGAAAAATAATTTTGCCATTTTCAAAATTGTTTTGAAAAATAAAAAAATCCCAAAATGCA
>CAIGRL010248281.1:0-11360 GCA_903798325.1 Fraxinus xanthoxyloides
TTGTAAAGAATAGATTTGGTCACCTTTAGGGTAGGGGATTGGCACTACAAGCTCGGAATAATTCCGCCAATACGCCCATACCAGCAGCAGCGGTTAAACTACATACATTAATGTCAAACCCCTTGTAACTTAAATTTCTTCAGTAAATCTTAATTCCCATAGCTACCACACCAGAAAAGGACTAAAAATGTACAAAATTCTAATCAAGAGTACCCAAAAATATGCAACATTATGTATTGTATAAACAGAAAACGATCCTACAAACTAACCAAGAGAGAATCACGGCTACAAGTACTAGAATGAGCCCAGAATTGTGCCAGATCTTGTATTCAAATAGATAAACTTACATATCAGAGAAGAGAAAATAAAGAAACAAGATATTCAAGAAATTTTTAAGACAAAACAGAATAAAATATAATTCTAGCAGTTTCGTTTCTATTAACAAGAAAAAGAAAGGAAAAAAAATGAAAATCAATAAGAAGCAACAAGAAAATAAGTGATTTGACACCCATAATACAAAAATAAGTGCTTCTGGAAGAGAGACTTACAGATTCGGAGAAGAATGGCATTGAAGAAGAGACTAAAGAATCAAGCTTTCAGCTTAATTTTGCAAAGAATGAGATGCAATTGTCTCTTTCCGTGTCTGAATTATTAGCAACATTAACTCATTGTTTCTTTGACAAATCCCAGGCAAATTTTACACTACAAGATTTTTAAATGACTATAAAAGGCTGGGTTAGAGCTCAAACAAATTACTGTTGGTAGTAGAATAAATAGTACAGGATAAAGAAAATGGACAGAAACCAACGTCTGTCTGAAGAGAACCCTGAAGTGATATGGATTTTAATGGCACAAATCTCTCTCTCAGCCACAAATTGTTAGGGAAGGTCCCATATCTTTTAACCCATGTTGCTTTTGGGCATTTAACTTTCAAAAAATGAACAATTTTATCTCGAATCTTTTATTTTTCTCTAAATAGCTGTTGAATCAAACTTGAGCTGCACATGGTATTTTCCACGAGAAAATATTTGGGCTACCTTAAAAATATGGTTCGAGATAACTTGTGAAGAACATATTTTAACTAAGTTCTTTTGAAATATCTCTTGCTTTCGTAACTTTGTTATCTAAAAAACACGATCACGTACTAATTGTTCAGTTTTGATTGCTCCATGGACAGAACCCGTCCCCTGCAACCATCGGTACAAACAAATTGAAAGCTTAGAGACGGAATTTAACATAAGTAAAAAGTTAGCGACCCTCAACTCCGATTTTTCCAATAATAAAGTGTACCTCTTATTTTTATTTTTTTTGTTTTCTTTGTTTACTGATGTTGAGAATAAAGTTACACTGAGACAAAGGCAGTGAAACAATAGTAAACGACAAGCCAGGACAAGACCAATAAATCAAAAACAAAAGTAAAAATAGAGATGATATACCAAGTTGTCAAGATTATTATTCCTTCCAAAAAAGCAGTCGAATCAAATTTGTGTTTGAAATTTGGTTTATGAATAATCTTTTTGACTAATCATTGCAAATTCAATCACTCTTCAATATTGATCTCAAATAATTAAGGAGATCCAATGAGTCTTTATGTCTCATGCAACACTATTTGGCTGCATAGCTTTTCTGCTGCTATTTAAATGTTTTCCTACTTAAATGAATAATAATATTCTCGAAAATACGAGTCATACAAGCTTTTAATTTGAGAGATTAGAATTCTATATTATCGGAAAAAATAAATCATGGCTATTGTACGCAAAGAATTTTGAAATTTTTCTCTTATTTTATCATCAAATATGAAAAATAACAAGTGATTTGTTTTAATGATATTCATATTTCATAAAAGTAAAATTAAATAAATTTTAGTCATGTTCTATTTATAATCTTAATTGATTCTCTACCTACCCACCAAGGTTGGTCTTAAATACCTTTAATTTTGTTAGCTTTTTAGTTGTATTGACAATTGTTTAGACAAAAATGATTTTTGTAAACTGATAGGATTGTTACAAAGTCAAGGAGTCTTTTTGAGGGTTGTATAGATGCATTATGAGTCTTTGAGTTCAAGTATGGAATAAGAAAAAAGAGTTGCTGGATTTACGTTAGCCTGTCGCCTAACTGATGCTCCAGCGTCCAAAGCATAATCATTGTCGCTCGGCTCTCGCTCGAGCAACACCTTTCGCTAGCTTGGCGCTCAAGCAACGATGTTTTTCGAGAAATCCTACTTTTCATTTTTCAAGAGTTTTATCTATCATATACTACCTAAACACCTCCTACTATAAATACTCAATGCACATTACGTTTTTTTTTGTGGTGGTTGATCATTGTTTTACATCCTTATATCATTATTCCAAGATTCAAGAATACATCCAAATATTTAGATTAACCTATTGATTCTTGAGATCAATCAACCACAGGTTTGAGAAAAATATCTAATTCATAAAATCTAAAATACTCACTTCCTAGATATCATTAGGAATGTACTTTCTTAATAACTTTCAAATGTTGCTAAAAATTGAGGGAGGTTGGACTAGAAGTACATAAAGAGTACAAGAACGAGACGTTTTTGGCGTTCCATATGAGATAGACAATTTCAGAAGATCGAGAACAATTTTAAGTGAAGCACGTTTCAATAGGTCTTGGAGATTGCAGGAATTAGATCAACGAGTCTAGTAAGTTTTTACCCAAGGGTTTTTCCTTCGTTAAATCTTGTATTATTTACTACTTTAATTATTTATTGCGACAGTTGAACATATGATAACTTGACTCGATTGAATATACATTTGGAATAATTAATAAGTAACTTGTTGCTTTTAATTGATAAATTTAATTCCGCGTTATTCACCCATTATGTGATTTTAGGGTTGAACTAGTACATGTGGTATCAGAGTTTAAATTTGATTCCTAACCCAAAATTTCTAGATGAGTAGTTTATTGTCTCTCTTGTCATATTTTGATGGTAATAACTATGCCTATTGGAAAGTTAGAATGAGAGTTTTCCTGAAATCATTGGATGAGCGTATTTGGTTGAGTGTAGTGAATGGTTAGACCACCCCATCTACCATAGTTGCAGGTGTAGTTACTCCTACTAATATTTCAACTTGGTCTAAGAAATATTTAGATGAGTGTAACTGGAATAATAAAGGGTTTCATACTCTATTTATGGTCGTAATACTTGTAGAATTTATGTACGTATCTATGTGTGAGGTTGCTAAAGAGATTTGGAATATTTTATAGTCCCCACATGAGGGAACTCAAGCTCTTAAGAATTCCAAGTTACAGATGTTGACCACTAGGTTTGAAAAAATTATGATGAAGGATGATGAAATCTTCGATAACTTCAATGCGAGCTTGAATGTTATAGTTAATTCTAATTCTAAATTAGGTGAGAGAATTCCTAAATTTAAAATTGTCAGAAAAATGTTGAGATCATTACATGAAAGATTTAGGCCTAAATTTATGGCTATCGAGGAGAGTAAAGATCTAGATGCTATTAAAATTGAAGAATTTGTTGGATCTCTCTAAACTTATGAACTCATTATATCTCAACATAAGAAGAACAAATCTATAGCTCTGAACACTGTTAAGGAATAAGAATATGATTCTTCCAATTTGGAATCACCTAATGATGATGAAATACCCTACTTTGTTAAGAATTCTAAAAAAAATGTTTAGAAACAAGAAGAAGCCTAAAGAGAGACATATATGTGATTTCAGTGAGTCTAGAAATAGATCTAAATCTATGAGATGTCATAATTGTCTAAAGTTATGAATGTAACTCTCACTGATGACAAGTCTAATTCGGATAATCAAAGTGAGATGTCTACACGTGAGAGTGGGAATTTTATAGCCTTCATTGCTAGGATTAAAAGTGATGTCATGAGAACAGTGAGAAGATTGAGGAAGTAGATGGTGGTAGGTAATCTGAGGAAGATTCTGAAAATGAGGATGAGATTCGTGAGGCTTATCAAAAATCATTTGAAGACAGTCTTAAGATTAATAAGGTAATAAAGTTGTGCCTAAGAAGACCAATCAGCTTGATTTAGTTAGAGAGGAACTTGTAGCCGACTTTTAGGAGTGTACTTTGTGCCTCAACAAATTAGATACTGTAAATCGATCCTTACAATCTAAGATTAAAGATCTTATAGGTGAACTTGAGAAGTCCTTTAAGAGAGTTAGTACGCTGACCTATTGAATGAGAAATTAGAAATCCAAGTTAAGAACCTTTTGAGCGAACTTGAAAATTTCAAGTCCCGACTTCTTGCTTTCTCTAGTGGATCTCAAAGGACAGTCTTTTGGTGTTGAACAAGCCCGCTAGGAACAAGGGAGGCGTAAGGTATAATCAAACAGATCATAATAGGATTGGTACTTCCAAAACCATTTTTATCTCTGCCACCAACCAGTCTACGCATATTCCTAGTCCTGAACTCAAGTACAAGGGTATCGTAGGACAGAGGCCTACTAGATAGCGTAGGACCTACCAACTTAGGAAGAGATATCAGCGATCACATAATTTTGGACCTATGTTTATCCCTACCTTTTTCAATTGTGGTAAGTTGTGACATATAAGGCCTTGTTGTCATAAATTCCTGAATAGAAATAGAAATTAGAATTTCACTAGAGTTAGAAATCAGGATTGTGATGGTCGAATTGACTTCCTTAAATCAAGTGAGTCATTTGACCAAGTTTTTGACAGGGTTGATTCGGGATAAGTCTTCCACTAGTCAGGTTTGGTTGAAAAAAGAGTAATTTAAAAAAAAACTAGAAATTGATCACGGTGTTCTTAAATGTAAGAGCGCTTGTATACCTAATTAATTATGTACTTTTGATGCATGCTTATATTTTTTAATTGATTCATTCATTATTGCATGCATCTTTTTTTTATTATTTTACTTTTTAAGTAGTTTGGTTTTTTAAAATAAAGAAAAATTGAAAAATAAAAAAATAGGAGGGGAAATTCTTTACTACAACATGATATATGATTTTCTTCAACATATGTGTTGTGACCAAGTATGAGTTTAATTGATGTGTTGTAGTATATTTTTCATTACTTTATTTAGGTTGATGCAGAGTACTTAGTATAGGTTTCTTCATGTACGATCTGCACTGCACACACTATGATCTTGTGAGTAAGTTTTGATCGCGTGTGTGAGATTTGTGATGCCCATTAGCTGTTGGTAAAGTGATCTTGAACATGTATTGACCTTAATTTAGTAGACTTAAGCTCGAGTATATCCCCTAAAATAAAATAAAAATGTTTCATCTTATACTCTTTTTGAAGCTTATTTTACTCAACGATCATCTTAGCCTTAATGGAGAAGATTCTGCACATAAGATGTGAAAAATTGAATAGAAAATGATGAGTTTAAAACGAAAAATGTAAATTGTGTGAAAATATATATATGCTCAAAGTAAGTGGGAGAAAATAATAATATGCATGAAAAATGAGCTTCATTTATAGGTCACAATATGCATTATTAGTTTAACTTTCATTAATAGGGGAATAACTTATTTAACAGTGATATTTATCATGTCATTTCTTACAAATTTAAGGTTTGGAGTCTTAATCACAAGGAATTAGTGGGACTTAACACACATGAGTCAATTATACAATTTACTCCATTTAGACTTGAACTGAGTATGTGAGAAAGTTTACTGATCATTGATTATACTTGTGCATGCTATCAACTACATTTTTTAGTTATTACATATTGTTGTTACTTTTGTCATTTGTGAAAAAAAAAAGGGAGAGATGATGAGATGCATTTAAATTTTAGTTTATTTTGTAGTAAGTGGGGATGATTTTTTTGAATGCTTAATTTTTTTGAGTTTTGATATTTTACGACATTAATGTTTCAGTTGGTGTTTTGACGAACATTTTACTTCTTTATCATGATAGAATATGATAATCTGTTTCAATTATTATATTTTCTGTATCACGTACTTTTACACTTGGTATTTGAGTTATTGATTTCAGGATATATGTTTCAAGAAATGTAAGAGACAAACATCGAATATGAGTTTGAGTAGATTAGTTTTGTTTTTACATCCTTGAATTTTATTTTATAGTTTTGCCACAAAATGTCAAAGTGAGAGATTGTTAAGTTTTTAGTTGTATTGACAATTCTTTCGATAAAATGATTATTGTAAAAGAATATGATTGTTACAAAGAATTGTAAAAATCAAGGAGTTTTTTTGGAGGATTGTATAGATGAATTAAGAGTCTTCGGATTCGAGTATGGAACAAGAAGAAAGAATTGCTGATTTTTCCAGCATGTCGCCTAGCTGATGTTCGAGTGTTAAAATCAGAATCATTGTCGCCCGACTCTCTTTGGAGGGATACACCTCTCGCTCATATGGCGTTCGAGCGACGATATATTCTGAGAAATACTAGTTTTCGTTTTTCAAGAGTTTTATCTATCCTATACTACCTAAACACCTCCTATTATAAGTACTCAATGCCCAGTATGTTTTTTGTGGTGGTTGATCATTATTTACATCGTTATATCATTATTCCATCCAAGAACACTTCCAAATATTTAGATTAACCTATTGATTCTTGAGATCAATCAACCACAAATTTGGAAAAAATATCTAATTCATATATCTAAAAATCCACTTTTTAGCTATCATCAGGGGTGTACTTTCTTAATAACTTTCATAGGTTGCTAAAGATTGAGGATGTTGGACTAGAAGTACAGAAAGAGTACAAGGATGAGGTGTTCTTGGCTTTATACAGAAGATAGAAAATTCTAGAATATTGGGAACAATTGTAAGTGAAGCACGTTTCAACAGGTTTTGGAGATTGCAGGAATTAGATCAGCGAGTTTAGTGAGTTTTCTAGCCTGGATCATACTGTAAATTTTTATTGTCTATAGTAGAAACTATTGGTTTGGTCCCTGAGTTCTTACCTAGTTAAGGGTTTTCTCCTTCGTCAAATATTGTGTTATTTACGTTTTAATTTTTTATTGCGGCAATTGAACGTATGATAACTTGACTTGATTGACTATACATCTAGAACAATTAAAAAGTAATTTGTTGCTTTTAATTGATAAATTTAATTTCACGTTATTCACTTATTAGGTGATTTTAGGATTGAACTAGTAACTTTCAAATTTAATGTTCGTATTTACTCTAAGTGTATCATATTGTGCGACTATTTCAAATAATTGGTATATTCATAAACTACATGCCTCGAATAGAAGCGAATGAGAAACTTAATAAATGAAGTACATAATAATTGCCATCGAGTTCCGTTTTTACACTAAATAAATAGAATTGGCATTTGGCCATATAGAAAAGACACACAATTCTATGTAACATCATTTTTTTTTTCTTTAACCTAGGATATAAATAAGAACGGTTTTCCATTTTAAGCCTTTATAAACTGTCACAAATCATAACTGAACAAGACGTCACAAACAAGTGGGCAATCAATATGCCATTCAACAATAGTACTCATGCCAAGGATCAGGGACAAACAAGTGAGCAATCAATATGCCATTCAACAATAGTACTCATATAGCATGCCAAAGGTCAGCGAGGGGTCCCCTTCCTCTGTTCTTGTATTCAAGCATCTCTATTCATGTGTAATTTATTTAGTAAGGTAGACTGCATAATATAAAATAATATTAAATTTTTTTAAAACTATATTGTACTGTCTGTTTATATCTAGTATTAGCGTAAAATGTACGAACTAAAATTGAAATTTTGTACTGTGATGAAAATATTTTAGAAGCAAGATATGTTTGTAAATAAATGGATATGTTTTCTGAGACAATTGAAGCATGTGAAAATAAAAATATTAAAATCGTTATAATTTAAAAGTAATCCCCTCATTGAATAGATTTAATTTATTTGTTGGTTTTGCTCGGATTGGATGAAGAGTCCGTGTTCTCTTAAGAAATGTTATATAATTACATGTTTTATTCAAGATACAATTAAAAATATCTCTGGCCTCATCTCGAGTGTCCCAAAATTAATCCCATATTAGTTGTTTTTACGAAATTGTTATAGCAACCAGTAATTTGCGTTTAAGATCTTGACAAATAATAATTAAAACTTACTCGATGTTGCTCAACGAAAGTAATTGTATGTCATCAAATTATGAGGACTTTTGTTTATTTTTCAATTGAACGCCACGAAACAACTCGTAATCAGCAAATGGAAAATTTGTTTGATACAAATACGACAATATACCAGCGGAAAAGGTTAAGCTAGCATATAAATTAAGGTCCAAAAATAAAGCAGCATTAGACAAACTAAGACAATGTACCTTTCCAAGGTCACTAAAATTAATTATGTTGCCCTTACAATAATAGAGTCAACTTAATTATTTAAGTTTTGACAAAAGATTGCCAGCTTGTTATGAGCAGATAAAGCATCTGCCTGTTAATATTCTTTTAAAGGAAATTACACCACTCGCCCTCAACCTATTGTCCATCAGCAAATTAGTCCTCAATCTTTGAAAACAAGCAAATTGCTTATCAAAATTCGGGATGCATTAATTTGATACTAGCATTGGAGAATTTTCCACAATTTATCGTAAAGACCAGGGCTGTAAATGAATTGAATTTTGATCCGATTTCGATTCGAATCCGATGAAATTAATAGAAACTAAATTTAGAGCTTCAACCCGATAATCCGATCAAGATTCAAATATGATAATTCATTAATTAAATGGATCAAATATGAATATAAGTCAATCCAACAGTCAGATTCGATTTGCTATAAATAATTGAGTTGGTAAAATATTTTTATGGTATGTTATTTGTCACTAAAATAAATAAATGAGACAATAAATAAATTTAGAATAAAAAACTCATTAAATTATAAACATAAAAATATTGAAAAAATTATAATTATTAAACCCATTTAAGAATTGAAAATATTGGAAAAAAATAAATAAATAAAGGTTGATTCAAGCATTGATTTTTTTCCTAATTTCTTTAATTTCGAATCGGATATTCAATAACATAGCAAAACAGATATGTATTTAACAATCAAATATACGTTGGATTATTGAATCGAATCGGGAAATTGTTTTTCTAGGATCGGATATAGGCAAATTCGATCTATATCCGATCAATTTACAACTCTAGTAAAGACCTACTGGCCGTGATTGGGAAACAAGCAATGGCATTATTTAGATAATAATCATTGACTATAACGTAAAACGATCCCCTCGAATCAAGAATAACTGTGTATGATAAACAGATATGACTTTGAGAGTGTGCGAGTTAAGCGATTGCACAAGGTCTCAACATTGTCGGTGCACAAAAAAAAAATTGTTATAGATGTATATGTATAATTCAAAAAATAAAATAAAATAATATTATGTTAATTTTTTTAATTAAACATATTATTAAAAATAAAATTATTTATTTTTTATAATATTAAACTATCTTACATTTGAAAAAAATATTTTAAATTATCTATTTTACCAGCTCAATCACAAATGCCCAATTAGCTTTATTAACCAATTACCAATCCGAAAAAACAATAAGTTGTCCAAAATCCAAATGATTAAAATGAAGATTGAAAAGTTAATCCCATATTATGTTTTGCTCGTCAGGTGGCTAGGAAGAAGTGTAATGAGCGAGAGTTATTGGAACTAGCATATTAGAGGATTAAATAAGCACCATTAATCTCTCTGCCACCTTTTAACATACTAAGAACACTCAAACGGAGAAGAGAAAAAACTCTACCATTAGTCTTTGTTGTTTGTTATACAATAATACAATCTTCATAGTTGCATCACCATTTTATTGGTGTCGATTGTCTATTTGTTTATTGCTAATTCGAGATTTTTTTTTTTGTTCTAGAAGGGAAAGTTTTGTTACATGAACGCTATTTTAAAATGTCAAACATGACACCCAAAATCTCAAACTTGGCACTGACGATAACATCTACAATACGAGAAAAATCAATGAATATAATATGTGCATGTATACGTTCAAGTTATGTAGCGGCATCCCTGACTAGCTTTTATTTATCTATATATCAGGACCATTGGGATTAAATAATTTCTTCCTCATTCGCTATCTCACTCGTCGAGAGTTGAATATTCATCTTCGAGATCATTTTCTTTTATTCGTTTTCTACACAAAAGAACGCCAAATGGAAACGTCGAAGCATCTCTAGAGTAGTTATCATGAAAACAGTGAGGTTATTATGGCGAAGATGAGTCGACAGATTGTAGGTCAACGTTCATCGCATGATAAGATTGCTCCCATCACCCAAATATAGACCTGTCAAGTTCCAAGCACACAGTAAATATATAGGATTACACATCTCAATTTTGCAAGAGCATTATCCACTATACGTACAATTAGGGGCGGACCTAGCACTTGGCCAGCCCCCGCGGCCGCCCGTGCTGGATTCGTCAAAAGGTTCAGTGGACTCGCTGTTCGTCGGAAGAAAGATGAAGAAGACGCTGCTCTGCTACCATGCGGTCTGCCTATAAGTTTTTTTGCCCCCTTTCTTATTGTTTAATTATTTGGGCCTTATTACTAAGCCCAATCCTACAATCTATGGGTTGAATTTTGAAAGTCCAATACCAATTTACCATTACCATTTCGCCCTACAACAATTACAAAATCAAATCTAATTTATTTTGGCGAGGAGGGAGACGGAAGATTGAGTCATTGACGAGGGTGAAAAAATTCGACTACGGCCTGAGTGCGATCCTGTGGCAGTGTGGATGTAAGTCTTTGACCTCCGACTCCAAGATAGGTGGTGTAATAGCTGGATTGGATGTTGGTTTGCTGCCTACTAGAGCTTCGACCCTTCGTCTTGTCTGCTGGTCTGCGTTCTGCCTGCCTTGCTTGTACAGGTATTCAATCAAAAATCTTGCCTTGCTATTTCTATTTGCCTACTTCCTATTTGCTACTTGGCTTGCTAGTGCTTGAACTGCTGTCACTGCAGTTGTGTTGTATTTGTGTATTGTGATTTCTGAATTTTGATTTGGAAATTTAGGTTTTAGCCTTTTAGGGAATTAGGGATAAGTGAAAAAATTAATGGTGAAGATGCTCATAATTTTGAATTGCGTCTTGTGAATTGTGATTTGGGAATTTAGGATTTTAGGAAATTAGGAAAGGTTAAAAAAAATTAATGGTGAAGATGTTTGGCTCAATTAAACCATGTGCACAGTATTTTGTAATCCATTTTAATTGGAAAATAAATTGGGACATTTTGCAGAATATAGAGCGATTTTCTCAACCGAACGAAAGTCTATACCTAGTTCTTCGTTCTCTAGTTGTGCACCTAGTCCCGCCACCGATTCTAGTCGAGCACAAGAGATATCAAATAATACAAAGAAGTCCCGACCGCAATTCAATGCGGATGATCTTGTATCTGATCCG
>CAIGRL010248413.1:0-10972 GCA_903798325.1 Fraxinus xanthoxyloides
CGTCAATCTCCAAAAAAAAAAAAACTACACACACAACACCCCGTCGGTACAAATCTCAGATTCAAAATTTATTGCACAAAATAACAGAGGAGTTTTGACACATTTGACATAGGAGGTATACCTTAACATGAAAGAAAACAAAGTTTAAGGTAGCATCATTCTGCTAATCAAACTAAAATTACTAATGGACTTCTTCATTTTTTTAAAAAGGAAACTCCATGAAGCCTCCATAGTTCTACAGGATATGACGTGAGTTCCAACAAGTTTGCAAAATAGAAGAAACTACCCAGCACCCACGTAAGTGAATATAAAAGAGGAACCTGAAAACAACAGCAGCACAATTACGTGGATTAGTGATTAGGAAGAGAGTTCAAAAGTAATATAGTTCACTTGGAAGGTAGCGTGTTAAAGTTTCAGAAGGTTCAGATGGTTGATTAGGGATAAGGAAGAGAGTTCAAAAGATGAACAAGCTTTAAATACCAGCAGTCATATAAACGTGGTATAGAGAAGGGCAGGCACCCAAAAGCCATGCATGGTTCATATGGAAGAAACAGGGAGACAGCCCCAGCTTCGTGCTATATGCACTAGCAATCGAATAAGATCATTTCTGAAAGAGAAGAAATAGCATGGCCATTCAAGGAATTGACAGTTCAATCAACAGCATAATAGTACCAATATCAGATAGTTACTTTACTTTTTGAATAAAATGATACATTACCCATAATTTATCTACATTCAATGAATTTTGAGAAAATGAACACCCTTATATGCATAAATTAATTTTTTGTCATAATTTATGGGAAAGATTAATATTTATTTAGAAATGATTGCATCTACCTGGTTGCAAATTAAGGACTTCCTCCATTTGCATCGCTGTGCTGGTTTGACCAGGCAAAATTGTTTAGCTCAGACTTGAAAATATCTGCCATGAAAAGCTAAGACATAAAGAGGGTATGCAAGTTGATTTGTGTTTTGTCTAAGCATTCAAAATTAAGAAATAGACAAGTCAGTCTAAATGAAGTTAGCATTAGAATCCATTCTATAAAAGCCAACATTGTTTACAAACAGTTCCAAAAAGATTGAAGACACAATTTGAAAACTTAAGAAGAAAATTAGTGACAAAGAAGTTTAGAGTGATGGAGAATGGTAATTCCATGGCCATGCTCACCGAGGTAGAAAGGAGTGAAAGATGGCATCTCAAATGAGGTTAATGCTCATGGTGTGCATGAGTGAGTGAAAGACATCAACAACAAACTAAGCATTATTCATCATAAATTTTTAAACCTCTCGCGATTCAGGCAACTGCAGATGATATAACTAGTAGATACATTCGTCCCCATGCGAATATATTTTCTTGTTTAGGGGAGTTATGTTTACTTCTTTTTTAGTACAGCTACCTATGGGGTTTGCTATAACTCTTTTGCCTACATAATGATGGAAGCTAAATTTAGTTGGTTAATTCGATCAGCTCATTGATAGTCCGCAAGTATGACGGTCCTAATGATGATCATGCACGTTTTCTGCCTTCTGTTTGTATCTCAAACATGGATATTTTTAAAAAAAAAAATAAAATACATTGATCCTCAAAAATGTGGGACATGCTACACGAATCCTTTTTCATTTCAGTATACTGCTACATCCGTGGGAAGATCCAATTCAACTAGATATATGCAATCACAAATACCATATAAATTTTGGTATGGCTCTACTTCTTTCAACCTCTTCTGCTAAGATCAAATCACTCTTGTGAACCTAAGTTTTCTGCTTGCTTCATAGTAAATTGGTACAATGGCGAGTACGATGGTCAGCATCGGATAACAACCCTAGTTGAGCTGGGATCAAAATAATGATTAAAAAACTGTATATACCATATCTGCCATGATTCTTACATAAAGAACAATAGTTCATAAAATATTAGAGAAATTATAAAACAGAAATGGAAGGGAAAAAAGGAGTGATCTGTTGATCACTTGGGACTTCAGTCCTTGGAGACTTGGAGTTAAATATTAATAACAAAGAAAATGTCCCAATGGTATCTATCTTCCTCCAAATAATAGTCAGTTCAATTTAAATCCACACAATCAAATCTTGATTTCACACTTCTGCATGTGCTTCATATGTAAAGTTTTTAGCATTCTAGACACTTTGATGGCAGAATAGTTATAATCTACCCCCAAAATATGGCAGCCTCATGATAAATTAGGCCTCATATTAATCAATTACCACCCACACTCAAAACCAAGTAAAGGTTCCATGTTACAGCTTATTATGTCACGTAATCACAAACAGCAGTAAGCACAGAACCAATCCAGGAATACCTGCCTAACTAAGCTAATTACTCACTTGTTAAAATAATATCCTGATTGCTATGTTATGAATAAGTTATGGCATGTAGAAACTCGACTTGATAGGCAGCAAACCAAAAACAATATATAACTTGGTCTTCGCTCAATTTTGGTTAGCCACATAACTACCAAGTTCCATAACCAAATACATGAGATTACATAGAAACCCCAACTGGAACTATCTCTACAAAGAAGAAAAATCATCTAGAAGGAAAAACTGGAGAACGCTACACAGCATCTGCCACAGCCTAGCTTCATATCCCCACTCCCTCCCATTTTATTTTTTCCTGCCCCTTCAAGGTAAGAATCAATTGAAGTCCTAACTACTGCATGGTGCTATTGACAATAAATAGACTACAATAGCTTCCAGATAATATCAGAATGTTGCCAAGATATCTTCCAATTCTAAATATGATTCATGTTCATAAATACATGAAACAAATTTAGTTCAAGCACATAAAACAGAGTACATGTACGAAATTATTACAGTATAACGAGAGGGGTAGACATCTTTCACAAAAGATTCTGTTAAAAACATCCAAACCAACAAGTACATGACCAAGCCAAATGTAGGGGGAGCAACTATTTGTTGACAAGGGCAGAAAGCATACCGGTTTCCAATCTTGCATTCTATGTACTTTTTCGTCTCATATGGTGCAGAATAAGGGGTGTCCCTTCAAATAAATCCAACAAATAATTCTCTAAATCTTCTGAAGTATATTTTATGTATTTACCAGCATTTCTCCCACTTTCTAGATGACTTCCAAACCTACCCAGAAATGAGCGATAAGCTGGTAACACTTTTTCCGAAATGGATAACCGGAGCTCTTCACGAAGCTGAGGATCTGGGACCTTCCAAGCCGTCTGAATCCTATAGATATCTTCAAAACGTGCATTAAAATTCTTAAATTTATCCTTCAAGGCCACCTTTGATGCATTACTTGAACTCCCCCCAGTTCCTTCATCCTTCAAGCAAGATAAGGCCTTGCTCCATGATGACCTAAGATATTGTGTAGCATACTGTCGAATCTGACCCCGTCGCTTTTTAATCCAGTTGTCTCCCAAAAGGTTTTGGAGTTCTGAGTCTTTCACTTTCTGTACGATATACAGTATATTATTTAATAAAAATATATACTGCATTGCTGTACCCTCATACATTCTCGATTTCTCTTCAAGATTTGATTCCAAAGACTTAATCAATGCCAACAGGCGCTGACCTATCAGGGACATGCTTTTCATCTCTGAATCGTCAGAGTTCCCGCTCTCCACCTGTTTTAACTCATCCTCTGCATTCTCCAAAACTGCATTGAGAGTATCGCTATAATCCAATAGCAACTTAACATAGTTCATAACATATCGAGTGAGTGGGTGAATTTCACCATTCTGCAATGTCTTCCTAGAAGACTCTGCCTGAACAGCATTCTCAAACTCCACAAAAGTCCCAATGGCAGCTTCACCCAAACTATCCAGTACACCTTTGGCCTCGCTACTTACCATGTGACCTACGTCTTCGTCCATAAATAGTGACTGCAAGTCTGGCAAAACCCCTGCCAATGCGTCATACATATCGAGAATCCTAAACAGTTTCTCTGAGGACCTCCTCCCAATGGCTACAGCCTCTCCAAAATTCAACAACTGCATTACGCAGGCCTTTGCTGTCTCCAAAAAGCAAACTTCCTTGATCAAATCAGACCCAACAAATATCTGCTCGCAGAGGTCTTTTTCACTCGGCAAAAGACCCCGAGCAATTACTTTAACTGCTTGAATCCATTTCTTAATTTTATCATCCAGCAAACGCCACTCAACCCTCTGGACCTCCTCAATGCTCAATTTTTCTACCCCAAGAATCACCATACATGCATCAAGAACATCGCGGCGGACAGTACAATAGACCTGGCAGCATTCCTTTTCATATCCCGACCGGATCATGCGATCCGCGATCTGTCTCAAATCAATTGCAGCATCCTGGTCTATCAGATCAAGGGACACATCATCTCCCCCAAAACTCACATCCCGGCCACGGCGGTGGTGGCTGCACCGCCCACTACTGACATCATCCAGGCTTTCGGTCACATTATCATCAAAAAAATCAGAGGCCGCAATGGCTACAGTCGACGAGGAATGAGAAGAGCGGTGGACCCGCTCCGGGTCCAGAGGCACCGTGTTTCGGATGAGAATGTGCCGGAACTCATCCTCCAGACGCATCATTGCCACATGCAACGCGTTCTCCGCCCGGTCCATGACACATCTGGGCCCAGCCGCTTGGAACCCAGCCTGAAGTTCCCCATCTCGATAATTCAAGTTTAAATCCTCAGTCGATTGAATTAACTCATCAACAGCGGCAAGGTAATCATCGGTTAAAGGCGACGTATCCGCCTCGTTCAAAACGATCTGCTCGGCAGCCTCGAAGCAGGGGTCCACGGCGGTGGCGGCAGACCTTTGGGCACCCGACGAAGGGTCATCCGACGACACAAAGGAGGATAGCGTGGAGAGACGGTTATCAAACGCCGAGAGGATAAGAAGCATGTCGTCGGTGTCGGAAGTGTTATGGAGGCTCCGTACGATGCGCTGGGCCGTGGCCAATACCTTATCTTGTCCTTCCGTCGTCGCAGCCATCGCTGAGGGTTTGGTTCCGAGAAAAAAAGCGTAGATACAGAAGATGCTGTACGTATAACTTAGGGTTTCGGAATTGGGGAAAAAAGGATTGCAGATTCTTGAGATTCCGGGGGTCTTTAGGGGAGTTGAAAGTTCAAACTTCTGGTGTTGACGAGGTGACCATTCCTTTTCTATCTCTCTCAGAACGGTCTTGAGTGTTTTTGTCCGATGATTGGATTGATAAGAGTATCCAACGTTGTCTTGACGTTTTGTTTGGGTCCAAGTTTCGAAGCTTGACCGTTTGAGACTTGGATGTTATCCTTTAAAATATAAGTCAATCTTTATACATTCGATCTCGACTTGTGGACAAACAAGACTCCATTCGATCTTTTGGCTTGCGTAGACATGGGTTGAGCTCGAGCTATCCATCTATCAACTCATTTTTTAAGAAATTAATAAAATAAGGAAAAACAAGCCGATGACAAGCTCAATCAAGTCAATTTATTAAAAAATCGAGTTCGTCTCAATAGAACTCGAGCGACCATCAAACTAGCTCGCAGTCTCGTCTCATTTGCCATTCCTAAAACCACCTAAGATCATGTAAGTATATGCGAATGGAAAATCCTTATCGTACGTCAACATTTACAGGTTCTTTTATAGATTCATGATGTGATAAAAAGAAAATGAGAGATTTTTTTTCTTTTTATTTGGTTGATGAAATTTTGACTCAATCAAACTTTGTTACTTCATCTATTGATAAATAATCTGTAAGTTATGATATAAATGTAACACAACTAATATGTGAATATGATTCCGTTTTATAGGACTTTAATAAAAATCATACCAATTCGTAAATATATACACAATAGTTGGTTCCATCTAAATGATAGAACTGAACTAGATCAGAGTTAAGTAGCCAGAATTTTCTTGTTTTACTTTCATGCTTTTACTTTTGATGTGATAAAACTGTTAAGAGTTTTTTTGGATACCATTAATTCATGTGGATTTATATAAAGTAATTTAGTTATTAATTCGATAATGAGCTTATAAGAAAAATAATGTTAAAATTGAACAAAATTCAATAGAATTGAGAATCGATCGATATCCGTAAGGTTTTTCTATTTTAATTAGTTTAAGAGTTAAGATTGAGTCAACTATTTGGTTTGATTTGCCTTTGCTCAAATAGTTCTAGATAAAAATATTGGAAATTACACTCAACTATAATTTTAAAGATTCAATTTCAAAAATCAGATCTAAAATTTATTTATACAAAAATGAGCTATTGATTTAAATCTTTAATATTAATAGTATTCATTATCCTCTCTATTTCCTCTATCTTCTCTCTTTAAATCATAACGATCCAAACATTAAAATCCCAAATCATTGACCCACATCTTCCTTTTCTCTCTTCCTCTCTCCCTTCGTCGACTGTGACATCAACAAGCAAAAGAAAGGCTGCTCTGAAGATCGCTACTTGTTTGGGTACACGACAGTTGCACACGATTGGTGCCTTGCTGCGACAGCAGCACCGCTGCATATGATCGTCGCACTACACCTCGAAGTTTGTGTGCAGAACTATCGTCGTTGCACGATGATCGTGTGCAGAACTATCACCATCTAGCTGGCACCACTACCATTGGCACCACCTTTCGCACTGCTCGAAGTGGAACATGTTGTAGGTGGTGGGTGTGCGGTGGTATATTGGGGGCGTGGTGGTGGATCTATGGTGAGGTGGTGGTGGTGGATCTCTAGCATCCTAGATGACAATTGTAGCAGTGTAGATTGCAGTGGCGGTGATAATTGTTTATTTTTGGTTAGTGGATGGGTGTTGATGGTGGTGCGGTGGTTGTTGGTGGGTAGTGGTGTGGGTGGTGATGTTGGCTACGGTATTCGACACGATGGTTTTGTTGTCGGGAGGTGTTGTGGTGGTTTCGGCAACGGTGGTTTCGGTTGTTGCAATGGTGTGGTTGTGGTTACAAGCGTTGGTAATGGTCACAAATGATTTGGTTGGTGTGTAACCAATAAACAATACGTGACCAATGAAATAGATAAATTGTGACAAATAAATACCGTGTGACCTAAAATTTATTAATTTGACTTAAATATAATTTGTGATCAATTAATTTGATGTTTTATGACCATGGAATAAGTTATGACTTATAAAATTTGTGACCAATAAATAATATGTGACTATTAATTTGATAAATTTGTGACCGTGAAATAATTTGTGATTCATAAAAATTTTGATTTGTGACCTATAATTTTTTTTGTTTTTGATTGTGACGTCTGTAATTGTGACCAATAAGTAATTGTGACCAAAAACTATATATTACTGTGACTATAATATATTTAATTAATAAAATATTTTTTAGAGGGTGTTTGGTAGAGATTAAAATTGAAAAACTAGCCGTTATGGTTGACTTTTATTAGACAGGTGGGACTCAATAATGGTCAAATTTTTAATTTTAATTGAATTTTAAGCCGTACCAAACGGGCTTTTAATTAAATATTTAATAAATAAAATTTAAATTCATATCTGGTTTTTGAAAAAGTAAATTTCTATCTCTTAGATTTGAAATAGATCATACTTTATGTCTTACCAAGGAAATTTTCCTATAAAATACCTACACCTTGTTTTAAGCAAGACTTGACTTGATGCGGGCTATTTCTCCAGATTGCTCAGCCCTAGAGTCCAACTCCAAATGGACCTACAGAAATCTAAAGAGTATAGGCTAGAGCTTGTACAAGGAAAGATTGATAGCATGGGCGTGTAAGCTCGACCCAGTTTGGGCTGGGTAGAGAATTGCAAGAAGTAATAGCAGCTCGGCCCCGAATCTGGGCTTGAGCGTCCTGAGATGTTTATGGTTGGGCTGGTCCCAAAGGGAGCTTTGAGTAAGACCAGGAAATTAGCAGAAACGGGTTAGTCAAAGTAAATGACTTTATGGGGTGAAGTAGGGGAACCGGGGGCTGAAAAAGGGCTGGGCCCAATTTTGTTTTGATCATTTTTTCGAAACCACTCCAAAAACCGTCATCGCCAGTGTAAAACTCACGTGAAAAATTGTCATCATCATCGCTATCACTCGCCATCACCACCAAATTCCTACTTCTCTCTTACCAAAATCTTCACCGGCTTTAACACTCCATTCCAAATCTCCCTAGTGTACCTCTTAAGGTGACATACATCGATTGTAGATGTCAGCTAGGAATCAAATTTATCATATTCAGTCTAAAAGTTTTGAGGCCCTAAACGATAAATTATCATGAGGCCTTACATAATTTCTTATTTATTTATTTATTTTTACAAGTGTATTAGCATTAAACATGATTGAATGAAACAATTTCTCTTGATGAGGAACATTACACCCATGGTACACACTGTTTATTTCGTTTGACAATTAATTTTCATGTTCAAGAAATAGAAAATAAATGATTTTAGGAAACCATTAAGGTATGAGAATGATGACTACTTTTATTATCCAAAATGCTCTATATCTAAAAATAAAAATTTCGACAACAAAAATCAGAACATGAATTAAAATACATTATTGGGTATGAAAGACACCCACATTATTTGCACTGCTAGTGAGAAAATTTCATAGACTAAATAACTTTTTTGGGCTTTCAAAATTTTTAGGCCCATTGGGCCAGAAACGAGTCTGGGATTTAACATCATAGCTAACTTTCACCCGCTATAACCATAATAAATTTATTAAAAAATTGGCAAAGTTTTTCCTATAATATTGACTAAATTGACCTAAGAAAATTAATTTATTTCCTGAACTTATACATATGATGTAAATAGGGGGACCTCTTGCCCCTCTGAACATACATTAATCAAAATAAAGTGTAGACTCGATATTTAATGTTCTTTACAAAAATAAAAATAAAAAATAAAAAATCCCTAAATACACAATTTTATATATACACTAAAAAGCAACGACCCCATTAAAAATAACACAAAATGACTTATCCAACATGATAAACATGTGTTAAAAAAGAAATAAAAGACTACATATCTATCAATCTACAATATTTTAAAGCCCCTAGGGCACATATCCAAGTGGTAAAAAGGGAAATGTGGAAAAACTCAACCTTTGCATGAGGCTGCGGCGTCAAGGGTTCGAATCCTGAAATATGGATTTGGCCATTGGATAAGTGCGAGTGTACAAGCAGCCTTCCTCCCTATACCCTTGAAGGCATAACCTGCGATTTACCTCATTCACCAAGGCTCAGGGCAGATCAGGTGGAGGCCGTCAAGGTTGCGGTTTATCCTTACAATATTTTAAAAATGGGAATTGGGAAGAAACTTTTTAATACGTTTTTTACCCTTACATATTTACATATATGTCCAATATACCCTCATGTTTTATGAAAAAAAAGAAAAATTGAAATGTCGCATTAAATGTTGTATTTATTATTTAGGGCAATTAGCACATAATGTCCCAATTTTTCATTACTATCGTGGAAAACGTCGTTACCTTCCATTTTCTCAATTAAAAATTGTGAAATGACGAATATATCATTTTCTTTAAATATAACAAAAATAAAAAGAAAAAACTAATTGCAATCATAGTCTCAATTTTTTTAAAAAGAGCAAATGAGTCCCAAATAATTATTCAAATGGTAATTAGTACATAATGTCCCTACCTTTCACTATTATTGCGAAAAACGCTCTACCTTCATTTTTATTTTTATTTATTTTTTGACATTTTAACTCTTAATTACATATTTGATTGCACAAATCATCATTTTTTTTTATCCAATTTCTCTATAAAGAGCTGTGAAATGATGAATATACATTCTTATGTAAATAAAAAAGCTAAACAATTTCAGCCATAGTCCCAATTTTTTAAAAAAGTGCAAACAAGTTCCAAATAATTTATTGAAATATCAGGAATTAATTTTTATGCAGAAGTGCAAATGAGCCCCAAATAAATTATTAGAAAGTTATAAAATAGATTTTTTTTTTTTAAAAAAAAAAAGGTGCAAACAAGCCCCATATAAATTATTAAAAAATCAGAAATTAATTTTTTTATAAAAAAAAGTGCAAACAAGTGCAATTAAATTTATTAAAAAACTAATCAAATTTAAAAGTGCAAATGCATCCCAAATAAATTATTAAAAAATATAAATTAAAAAATTTCTTTAATTTTCCTTTTTTAAATAGGAGGGTATATTCATTATTTCATAGCTCTCTATTAAGAAATTGGAAGAAAATTGATAAAAATGATGGGTTGCGCAATCAAATGTGCAATTAATGATGAAAATGCAGAAAAAATGAAAGATATGGACATCTTTCGCTATAATAGTGAAAGTTAGGGACATTATGTACTAATTACCCTTTTAATAATTTATTTGTGACTCATTTGTGCCTTTTTTTTTTAAAAAGGGACTATGATTGCAATTATTATTTTTTCATTTAGTTTTAATTAAAAAGATAAGGGTATATTCTTCATTTCACAATTTTTAATTGAGAAAATTGGATGTAAATGACATTTTATACAATAAAATGTGAAAATAAGGGTGAAAATACCCAAAAAGAAAAGTAATGACGTTTTCCACAAAAAACACTGAATTGTATGAACATTAAGTGCTAATTACCCTATTATTTACCATCATTTAAAAGTTGTTTTAATTGACACTTACATATGAATATACATAAGTTTAGCCTTTGTTTGAGTCCCATTTTATCAAAAATTCATTTTTTTTTTCAAAATTTATTTTTAGTCACATTTTTCAATAAAATAATATTACACGTAAATAGAAAAAATTCTTCATTTTGACCCCACATTCTTCAAAAATTACTATTTAAAATGCATTTTCTCCCAAAATGGGGCTCAAACAAGGGCTAGATAAAAATTAAGCATCATGCTTAGTTAATACTAAGCACCGTACTTAGATAGCAAAAAAACTATCCACTAATATAGTGTGCCACTTAAGCACGGTGTATATATATATAATTCACTACAGAATTCCAAATGATTCAATTTATTTCCTCTAAATAAGATAATAATTATTTTTACTTTCAAAAA
>CAIGRL010248478.1:0-29787 GCA_903798325.1 Fraxinus xanthoxyloides
TAATGTTTCAAAATGTCAAAAAGAACACATTTTCAACAATCTCAAAATGCACACTGAAAATACAAAATTCAAAATGAATTCAAAACTCAAAACACAAAACTGAAACACGAAGAGAACGGTCCCAAAATTTTCCCACTGTAACTTCCGCCAATTCTTTTTATTGTTTTCTTTTCATTTCAATAGTAAAAAAACCTGAGTCAGAACAAGAAATAATCAAAATAAATTATTTATCACCTCGATCATCACTATCATGTGGTCACTACCAACTGTTCAATGTACTAGTATAGATATGCATTCTAAATTTATTGGACAATTTGACGGTGATTGATGATTAACACAAAGTCGGAATAAATAGCATTACTCAAATCACGAGGACAATAATGTTATTTATAATCCACTGTGATCATCACAAATACCCATAAATTTACTAGCTAACCAATCATTTAGAGTTTGATGTGATTTTTTCCAGCATTTTCTTCGTCCAAGGGCTAAGAAACTCTTTCTTGGACACGCAAATATTAATGTATTGAGAATTATAAACTCTAGTTCTATTCCATCAAGAGTAATCAGTTCAAAGAAAGAAAAAATGAGCACTCAAAAACACACAAGGTATATAGATGTTCGCCTCAATGTGAGACTACGTCCTCTCTTGTCACTATAAGAATTCACTATAATAAAAAAAATAAAATTACAAGAGAAAGTCACATTCATATCTTCTCTAATATTTCTTCATCTCTTTTTGACGATGATAATAAGTTTAAAAGACGGCTCCCTAATTATAAGATAAATTAGGAAAATAATTAGACTCAATAATTTAACATAATGACGAAGATGAATTAGAGAGGGTGGGTGGATGGGTGGGGTGTTAGTGGCCTACCCGTTGAAAGCTTATCTACTTTACTTTCACATTTGGTATTACTTTTAAGTACCCACACTTATCCATCTGGAGCCACCAAACTATAGATGCTAAATGAATGGTATAAATATTGCAAAATAAGTAGGCCATTGCCCATTGATCAATTTGATTAAGATGGGTAGGCACCCTACTGTCCTACAAAGACAACTTGATAAGTATACACTTTGTGTTCCCTCAGAAACGATGAATCAGAATAAGTTTCTATAATCTCATGGAAATCATGTCATGTCGAGCAAAAAATAAACCAAATATGAATAAATCTAAGATTTTTTCTTGTCATTGAGTTTCATTCATTAATTCCTTATCAGCTTCACCTCTTTAATTCTCTACCACACAAAATATTTTTTTGAAGTACCCTCAAATTTTATCAGGGTCATCTGAGAGTTTGATATACCTCGAATTTACCCTTTCTCTCTCTCTCTCTCTCTCTCTCTCTCAACATTTTATATCACTAGGAGCTCTACTTTCCAATGTAGTAAATTTTATGCACCATCCAAAGTGACGATCGTGCTCTGTAAAGAGATGGCAATAGAAAACAAAGAACTAATTTCTGTACTGAAAATTTTTCACTTTAACTACTTTCGAAATTAAGAAACCGATTTTTAGCTTGTTTAGATAAATTTTTAGAAATGCTTTGTCATATTACAATAACTTTTAGAGAAAGCTAATCCAATGAGACTTCTTTAGAAAGCTCTATCTACAAAAAGTAGAAGCTATCCAAAAACAGGCCACAAATGTCCACGAAAATCCACAAAAGAGTGTGAATGAAAATGGTTGTAGTATCTGCAATTTGTGTATGTCTTCGCGAAACTTGTAAATAGAGTCAAAAATTTTATCGATCTCAATACCGGGGATCGTATAGATTAAGATATGATATCTCACACTGAATTTCAATCAAAGGAGCCTTACCTTCCAAGAACATCTTGCCTTCCTGATTGAGGTAAATTCATGTTTAGCTAAGACTGCTTTTATTTTCTATATGGACTGATACAGTATGTTCGCAAGAATGAAACTCAAAAGAATTGATGGGGGCCCGCACAAGCGGTGGAGCATGTGGTTTAATTCGATGCAAAGTGAAGAACAATTCTTGAGCCATGCAAATCAAACATGGTTTCAAGGAAAATATATACAGAAGTAAGTTTATAGCTTAAGATCCATTATAGGTGTTATTATACAAACTATCATATAAGCAAGCAAGTGGATAAGTATTAAGTACAATTTTGTACAGAAAACAGACAAGTCAAGGAACAGCTAGCCGACCTTTTTGCCCCAAAGATTTCCATGATGATTCAAGCCGCATCAGATGTAATTTTTCGACAAATGGTTCTAGCACNTGGTTTAATTCGATGCAAAGTGAAGAACAATTCTTGAGCCATGCAAATCAAACATGGTTTCAAGGAAAATATATACAGAAGTAAGTTTATAGCTTAAGATCCATTATAGGTGTTATTATACAAACTATCATATAAGCAAGCAAGTGGATAAGTATTAAGTACAATTTTGTACAGAAAACAGACAAGTCAAGGAACAGCTAGCCGACCTTTTTGCCCCAAAGATTTCCATGATGATTCAAGCCGCATCAGATGTAATTTTTCGACAAATGGTTCTAGCACTTCGGCCTCTTCTTCCGGGGCAAAAGCCATGCAGATGCTAAGTTCTTGGACAGCTGCCTCGTATTCTCTGTAATTTATAAAAGTTGAATGTAGTTTACCACGGAATAGCTCGAATAATAATGGTGAAAATCGTAAATAACTGGAATATAAAGTTTCTTAGTTCATACCTACTATAGTACAACATCATGCCATAATCTCGTCTCATGGACCAGTTGTGCGGTTGCAGAATCAGCAATCTTTGGGAAGCCATGATTGCGAGTCTAGAAAGTATTATAAGATCCGAAAAAGTATGTTATGCACAAACTACAGTACTACACATTATTGCTTAAAATAATTATACTTCTATAGTGTTGAAAAATTGGTATAATGGCTTGTGCATTTCGTTATTTATTTGATTCGGATGTTAGATAAATTGGTGCAAGAATTATATTCCATCACCCAAAAATATGTACAACTAAAGACGCTAAAAATCATGACTTAGACTTGCAAAATATCAAATAAAGTTTTGGCTTATCGAAACTAAGAAAAGAGCACAAATTTCAACTTACTTAGGGTGTGTTTGATAAATATTATTGAGGAAAGAATGTATTTCAAATAGTGATATGATGTGAAATATGTAGTTACAAAGTAAGAAAATGTGATGGAAAATATTATTTTATTGAAGAATGCGTGGTTGAAAATGAGTTTTGAAATAATGTATTTTTAAATAATATGTGTCAAATGGGGGTTTAAATGTAGAAGTTAGAAGGAGCTGAAATGAAGCGACCTATGCAAAAGCAAATCTCTTTAGGACATATTTCGCCCCCTACATTGGTGCTAACAGATCAAATGGATGCCTATCTCTCAAGATATAATGCTTATTTCAAAATTAATATAGCAAAATATTAATTTTGTTCGACGAACCAACAGTTGACCGTATTCTTCTAAAATGGAAGATATCGAATACTATATATCAAACACAAAAGTCGAAAATAATTTGAAAATTATTTTGCCATAATTTGGAGAAGAAAATAGTTAGAAACTAATTATTTATAGGGAAGAAAATGGAATTTGAAGGATCCTATTTATAGATTTCCATGTGTCTCTCCCTAACAATCGTATCTTTTGGCAAAATTAATTTTAACCATTAGATTGCATCATTTCATATTTAATGGTGTCAGTTGCACCCTATCAAAATGTCATGACTTTTCATTATGCACCTTTTTGAATAGTCACACTTTCGAAACAACATAACTCTTTGATATGCACCATTTGAATTTTAAAAGTCGTGTCTATTTATCACGCAAATCAAAGACTTATCCAATTCACACATTTGAATCGTATGTATTAAACCATTAATTCTCACATCGGAGGTTCAGGGGTTTAAATTTTTATCAACATAAAGGACATTCAGCATGCACACCAAAAGTGAACCTCCAGATGAGTCCAAAATCATAATTCCCTGATACTACATGCCAATCTTGCAATATGAGCGTCTTAAACGAAATAGATACAGAGAAATACAAACCATCACAATTGGGAAAATGAGCGAAAGTAGTAGTCGAGTTATAAAGAGAATACAAGAAGGTTACCTCAGCTCCTGAGGTCGCAACAAAGGGATATTTACACCATCATTCTTGTTAAATTTCTCACCAGCTTTATAAACAGACCTAAGGGGAGAAGTCAGCATCAATCCGTAATTTTTTCTTGAAGCCCGTTTCCAGTAAATCCTCTGCAATATATATAATCTTTTTATTTCCATGGTTGAAACCATAAAATTGTTGGCTGGCAAAACAAAAGATTAAGAACTGAAGTTATGCACCACAGAATTACCGGCATGATAGAGCTTACCATCAAATTTGCCAAAGCGATCCCAATAATATCTCGATTTGTTGCAATGTCAAGCCCCAAGAGCGAATTACTATTTATGTCAGAGGCCTTAGATCTGGGGTCATCCACACACTTCCCATTGACAACCCCAAACAAGCTGTGTCCAGAAGTTACTTTGAATAGCCTCTGCATTGTGGCAAAATGGTAGCAATATCAGACTCTAGAAACTGAGACCGAGCATGGTCAAACCAAGACAAATTTGAAAATGTAAATGGATTTTTTGGTAAGCAGTATTGGACAAGACATTGGTACAATGGACAAGATTTTAGCTTATTTTACTTCCAAATACTGTCATGTATAATGCATCTTATCAAACAAGCCATAAGATTATCTATTATACATGTCACTTTGAAAATGACCATGACAGGCATAAATCCGTGACATTATTGATGGGTTCGGAAAATCAACATACCTCAGGATTCCCAGTTGGTGGCCATATCAAAAATTCTTCCCCAACTCGAGATCCCACAATGGTCAGATTAAGTCTTCGACAAACCTCAATATAAATTACACTAAGCAAAATTGCTGGCAATATGGTAATATAGAAAGTTAGAAGTGGTCTTATGCAAATTAACTTAACTAAAAAATTATTTAATCTTGGAAATATAAACTAATAATTAAGATGTGTTAGGAGAATAGGTTGATGAAGGTATACCGCTGGCACATCCAGAGCTTAATACAAAGTGCAGGTATGAACACTTTGAATCTGTTACTATGGATGACCTTTTGAAACCTCTCAACTCAAAAAGAACTTTGTTCACTGCATCCAAAACTTCTACCAAATCACATCCTATCTCTCTTGAAACCAGCTCGGCTTCGACTTGCTTAGCAATGGCATCCAACTCAGACAGCCACTCACTTATATTCTTTCCAGCTAGAAGCATAGCCTCCATATAATCCCTCTCTTCAGCATCAGAAGGTGATGACAAATCTCTCCTTTCATTATTGAGCGAACGGGAGTCCAAGTCCCGATTTAAAGCCGAAAATGCCTCATCTTCAGCAGCAACATAAAGTAAAGCCTACAGAAAAGATTCCGAAACACATAAACAAAAGAGATGCTGACAAACTCGTATAATAAATATGAGACTGAAGAAACTCAATAGATGGACTTCAGCAACTGTACATATTTTGTCTGTCATAAGAAGGTATAGAGGTTATTGGAGCCACTAATATTTTAACAACTGTTCAATAAGTGGTAGCGGAAAATCGGGAAAAGAGAAGACCAATCACAAACCTGAAAATGAAATGATAACGGTACCACTAACACTATAACAAATGGTCACCAAATGCTATCAGGAATTCAGAAATAGAGAATTTTCAATCAAAAAATTGGAATTCAAGATATTATGTACACCTTAACTAAAGAGGATCAACTAGCAAACCAGATCAAGAAAGGTATATATTCTTTTGATTGCACATTGACTACCTCAAACAGGAAGTGGGAACCAAGAATAAATTACTACCTTCGCAAGTGAGATGTCTTTGTCCTTGGACTGGAATGAAATTTCCTGAGTAAATCTTTCCCTAGCAGCTTCAAGAACCTGATAGATCATCATAATATAAATCACGGATTAAAAGAATTTCACATATTTCCAAAATTTCTCAAAATCGACTGTGTTACTAAGTGGTTAGATGCGTAAACAAAGTAACAACCGATATCGATAATCTGCATGGCTAAAATTGATTATTAAATCAACAATAGGACTAGATCAAACTGAAGAAATACATTACTTCAAAAGAATAAACTCCAACCTCTTTATAGATGTCGGCTCTGGATGAGTTTCGGGATTCCACCAGAGCAGAAGAACACAGAGGTAAATTACTTGATCTCCTCTTCTTAAGGGCAGCATTCCCAGTCGTGGCAATCAAATTGTTCCTCTTTCCTTTCCCAAAACCACTCCAAATTCCACCACAACTATTAAATTCATACCTGATGATCGTAAAGAATAAAGGGATATTGGGAATTGCCAAGTACTAGTAGTAGCACAAATGCTTCTCCAATCCACTTACTATAACTTTACATAAACAAGTACAATAAAAAATAGTACATCAAACTTCATATTCATAATAAATCAGTTACATTTTATTTTATAACAAATCCAATAAAACTTATTACATTTTTGCAATAAAGAAGATCAAATACCTGCCACAAGATCCCAAAGAAGCCATAGCTGGTGAAGATGCATTCACCCCACCAGAAACCATCCTCATCTGCTGATAATTAAGCCCACGAAGAGAAAGACACAACATTTTCTTGAATGAGAAAGAAAAGAAATCTTCCAAGCTCTCAAAAACGGAACAAAAGGGGTGTTGCAATAAGAGCGTATTCTTGAAATTAGAGTATAAAAGACAACTTTTTCAAGAAAATAACAAAAGGATAGCTCAAATTGGGTTCAAAAGGCAACAAATTGTGCTACGACACCCCCCATAAAAGCAGTAAATTCATCAAGAAAAGCATTGGGAAAAAAAAAGAGAGAAAAGAAATAGGATCCAGAAACTTGACATTCAAGCTGTCTCTTGTTCAGAGAAAGGCTTGGGAATTAAATTAGAGATAGAGCTAATAAAGGGGTTAATAAAAGCCATTAAGGGCATTAAATTGGAACTTCCAAAACACAAGGAAGACAGGGACAAGATTGCTGATGATAAATAGAAGTATCTGCAACTAAAACTAGTATCAGAATTATAGTGGAAGCTGACACTGCTAATACTACTAAAATTTCCAAGATCCATAGTATTGGCAGCTGCAAATTGCACCAATATATATAATCAATCAAAGCCCACTTTTCTATTTAATCTTCCCTCTCTTTCTCTGTCAGCCTACATATATAGCCCCCTGTCTTTATATATAAATATTTGGCTGATACAGTGGAGAAGGAGGGCTACACCATCAAAGGCTCCTCTTTTTGTTCTCTCTTTCTCTCTCAGCCTATATATATATCGGCCCTGTATGTATATATAAATTTGGCTGATACAACAGTGGAGGAGGGCTCTACTATATAAAAAGGCCAAAAATATGGATAAGGGGAAAAGACTGAAAGAGGAGTCTAATTATTTCCTCCAAAATCATTAATAATTTGAGGATCTAATTTGATTGAAATTTCTGGTTGTGAAAATGTAGATAATAATAGACTGAATCATACTAATATGTGCAAAGTTTATTAAATGATTGGGAGATTATAGGATAGTGGTTTAACCCAAAATTTACTGAGGATTTATTTATTGATATAACAAGAACATTATTAAAGAAATAATATTAGGAAGACTTTTAAGAATCAGTGAGAGATGCTGAGATGAGGAAGATGGGGTTGAGACAGAGGTGTTGACCTAACATTCCGTGACTTATTTATCTATGTGAATTGAGCGATGGGTCAATTAAAAAAAGACTTATATTTTCAGTAAATGATTTTAATAAATATTTCGAATTCCTTGTAAGTTGAATCTTCGAGTTGGTATAGTTTCATTTTGACGTCGTACGCATTTGATAAAGAGTAGTTTGGTCTTATTTTATTCGAGCAACTTATGGATGATTATAATTAAATCACTATTTTTATTATTTGCACTACAACTCTAATTGCAATAAAGGCTTATTGTTTACTTGTTTTTACACTTACATCTTCAATTCTTTGATCGCATTTGTATATTTACCTTCAATTAATCAGCATACCTCATTTTTTTCAAATATTTTGTTAATATGCATTGGAACGGGAGAGAAATTTTTTGGCAAAATTTTATATTTTATATTTTTTATCTATAATTACAAGAGAGAAATAGTTCTTTTAAGCCATTCTAACGAATTCTTTAGCAAATTTGTTATTGGAAATAATTTGTATCATAAATTAAACGAATGATTTTGAAAATGAATAAATGTACATGAGCTTTATAATCATAAATTATTTAAATAATCTCGAAAATATATAAAGTGTACGTGAACTTGAGATAATTTATCTCTTTTGAGAAACCAAACCCATCAATTACATATTTGCTAGTGCAAGGCAAAGGCTATGAAGACGGGTTGGGTTTTTAAGGAATTAATTGTTAATTATTGGGTATATGAATGGTTTAGGGAATGTGTGAGGATTTTTAATTGAAAAATTAATACATTCTGAAAAACGAAAAGTAAGTATTATTAGAATAATTGAATTATAGTAAGAATAATGATATTTAATACATCAATGATATGGGTACAAGAAATTACCCACAGAAAATGGACAGAATACAAACAATTCATGTAGGCCCTTGCAGCCTTTTCTATTTAATATATTATAGTGTACTCATGATTTTAAAAATTAACTTATACAAAATGATGTTTATGTGAATCTCGAGAAGTATCATAAATTAAACGAATGATTTTGAAAATAAATAAATGTACATGAACTTTAACAATTTATCTACTCCTAAATTAATTGAATAGTCTCGAAAATACTTGATGTGATGCTTAATATATTATAGATGCATCAGTCTAGTAGAATTCTTTCCCTCCTTAGCTCCATCACTAATTACAAGAGATATATTATACTAATCATTAGACACGCTAATTACAAGAGATATATTATATTAATCATTAGACATGGTACGCAAAAGCCCCTCTATTAGAATTTACAAAAAGGTCCATGTATGAAACTTGAAGTTTGTTTTACCTCACGCATCCATTTTCTCAATAAGAAGTTGTAAAATAATGAGTATACCTTCTTTTTTGAAGTCCATTTTGATTCCAATTAAAATTTAGATTTTAATTTAAGTCAAAGTCAATAATTAATTTTAACCACATATTTGATGATCCATACAACTTTTCAACCATAAATTTTATCGAATTCTAACAAAATATATTAAAAAATTAATCTTAATCCCTACCAAACAAGGGCTAAATAAAAAAAAATAAGAATTATTTTCAATCATAGTCCGATTTTTTTTTAAAAAAAAATTTGCAAATAAATCTCAAATAAATAAATGAATAAAAACACTTCATCTTGCTCCTTTCTCTCCCACCACCTGAACTCTTCCATTGTCATTTTCTGCAAACATCGGCTCCATCCTAACACCACCTCTACAGTTGCCAGAGCTTCGATTTCCTTCACCAAAAAACACTCGTGGTTCCATGAAGATAATTTCACAATCGTCTTCACTTTCTTGCTAAGAAGCCTTATTGGAAATATCCACCCTCTATCCCTCTTCCTCCACTCCCTTCTATTTCTAATATTTAGAATGCATTAAATCAATGAATTAGAATGAATCAATTGATTGACTAGTCTATTAACAAAATAGCATATGATGATATTCATAGGTTGAATCTAAGTCCAATCTGACTTAACAAATATATACCGTTCATGTTCATAATGAGTACATTTTATCCTCCCATTGGTTTTTCATCTTCTTTTTTCTTCTTTTCAAATTGGCCTTACAAGACATGTTTGGAATGTTAATTTGGACGAAATATTTTGGAAGTCGATTGGGCCTACATTCAAGGGTTGAGTGGAAAGCCCATTTTCCATACTTTTGGGCTACTAGTTTGAATTGCACCGAGCATCAAAATGATAAATTTGAGGAATGGACGTTGATATTTTCTAGAGCCCACTTTTGGCCATTTTCCATACTTTTGGCCTCACTTTTCTTTTAAAAAAAAAAAAAAAGCGATTATCAAATGCACACCAATCCTTTTTATTTATTGAACACTTGGGGTTGCGACAAAATTAGTGACGGAAAATGCGGTGTAGTGTTTGATAGAAGAGGTGGTTGTAGTATTGAATGAATTATTTAATTATCTTCTCAGATAATTTCCTATTTTCTTATTTTGTAAATGATACGTTCGTAAATTGATGGTGGTGTCACATAGATTTTCCAAATATTGCGGTGGTTAATAGTGACGGAAGGAGGTGGTGTGTGCAATTTAAAAAAAAAAAATTACATACAAAAATTACACACACACACACACACCGTAACAATAACATATTGCAAGTTACAATAAATTTAGAAAAAATTACATACATTGTAAGTACCAGTTATCAGTGGTGCTAAATAACATTACAACAAAGAATTACATATAACTATAACTGCTATTTTTTTTTTTTTTTTAAAAACGTTCGTTTAAGTTTTTAACAAAAATCAATACTTGTCTAATCACCCATTTTAACTATAAAAATGAAAATCGAAATTTTTTCATCAAAATAAAGAAATCTCTTTCCTTCAAGGCACTCAGATTACTCACCCCACCAAGTGGACGAGGCCTTTCAAAGCCTTCCTTCTTTATTTTTTATGAAGAATATCATTATTCGCACCCTCAACCCCATCAAATCTCGTCAACTAAATGGTGTAAGCTCTTTTTCTCTGCTTCTCTAACGCAATTGAACAGTGCAAGCGAAAAGAGTCCTCTTGTTTAAACCTATTTGTGTAAAGGATTAATTTACTTGTACATCTATTCTCTACGCCTTGGATTACACTTTCTTATGTGCCAACAATTTGGTCATGCATTGAAAAAAATGCCGTTAAAATCAATGCACCAAAATCTACCAATTCACTAAGGTGTAAACCAACGTGTTGACATTTATATACACGTAGCATTGTGCCAAATCTTACCACAGTAGACCATAATAGGAGAAGAACATCCATGAGCAACGTAGGAACAGTTTGGTTGTGCTTAAAATTTACAATCACCATTTTGAAATTCATTTTTACACAAATGAAACTTATTTTTAGTGAAAAAGTAACACTTCTACTTTTTTGGAAAATAAGTTTAAGCACAATCAAACATCCTGTTAGACGTTAAGTGGTACAAGAAGCAAAAAGTAGAATTTCAGGTTTGAAATTTGAGATGGAGATATGCGATAGGTTAATTATAGGCTGCTATTGGTGTTGATGCTTAGGAAATTATGTATCTCCGTATCCTGTCAAATTTCATTCATATTAAGAATTGAACAACCACGTCAAGCGAAAAATTGATTTTGTTAGGACGTCATATTTATTTGTAATGGAGATCTCAATCTTTTTCCTTTTTGACAGTTGTAGTCATAACATTTCAAGTCCACAACGCTTCAGTTCATGATGCAAGGAGAATTAAAACAGATCACATGGTGTTGGTAATTTTGAAGGATAGTCTACTAAATCAGGATTTACATATACCAACGAAAATCTGTCTCCACCCAAACATTATCTTAAAAGTATACTTAGTCGAGCAAATGGGAAAAAGCCTAATTCCGTCTGGGTGCAGAATAACATAAGAGATCACCAGATAATCATTGAGCAAATACTAAAAAGGTAAAGATTATCACCATCAAGTCAGCAACTAGTCATGTTAGCCCTTCAAGGATTCAGCAGTTTAGGAGTCTTCATCAACACGAAATCAGAGAAGTAATCGTCCTTCCAGTTCATAAATGGTAGTTTTGGAGATTTAGGAGATTCCCAAGAAGATGAAGAGTAGCAACTAGAAACTTGATCTTCAAAAAGCAGCCCTGGCATCTCCTTCATTTCCAAGTGCTTCACCGGACTCTCCTGCTGAAAAATCTCTAATAGCTCAAAGTTTAGGTGCTGTATCTGATGTTCAACGCAAAGAAAAAGCCACATACTCCAGAAATAATAGGTGGAAAAATGAGAAAAGAAAGTTTCTGTCATAAGCAGAACCCCATATTTTAAGAGAATCTCATTTAGAAAGCAACTAGAAAGAGATCATTTAATTACAAAGAATTTGATCATACTTTGAAAACTCAATTATAGACTATGGAATCATCAAACAACAGATCATTTCAAACTCACTTAACATCCTGGAAACAAAGAGAAGATGAGTGGGAATTAGATACCCAGCAACAAGAAAAAGGAAAATGATTGAAATGTACCTTTGACCCTTAAGAACCTGCTGTGAAGATGGATTCACTGAGACTTCTTTTTTGCAGCACTTAGGTTTTTCTCAATAGAAACAACATTTACGGAATTATCTTTCTTGATTTGAAGCATAGCAGGGTTTCTCGAGTTTGTGTCACTAAGAGCTTATCTTCCGCCAATCCTTCCTTTCTCGGTGACACCCATCTTTCCCCCGACATTGCCTACACAATAACTCAATATGTTAGCAAAATCCTACCCGGGAATACCAAAAGGCAATAATCCCATAGAAGAGTGCATATCAAACTGGTAGCAATTACCATATTATATAGGATATGGATAAGCTGACCAGCTGGGGTTGCCATGGGTGGTTGTTCCGTTATAAATCAGTAGAATGATCTGCACTGCACGCAGTTTCAAAAATTAGTAATAAAACATGTAACAGTGGTAAAGCCTTGCTAGGGGGATTAGCTTTTCCTCTACCTATTTTGGAGTAAAGAAAAGCAAGGATTGTCTAGCCCGTTCGAGGGAACAAGAACCTCCAATTTCTGATGTGAATCAAAAGTTTAGCAGAAAGATGGTTTGTGTTTATTTCATTTCAGAATAAATAGCGAAGAACTTCAACAAATTCCCACGGAAATAGGAATGCAGACCCAACGTTTACAAATTGGTTTTAACTATCCAACAACTAGGATATAGACTGATTCAAATAACTAGACATTCAAATAAAAATGGAAAATTATTAACATCAGAAAATAACTTGTCGAAGATATACCACAATTAACAATGTTACTAATTCTAGATTTTTTGTTAAAGTCATCCTCGCTAATTATCTGTCCTATTCACCATAGTCACTCATGAGAAAGGTCAAAGATTTTTTAAAGTTCAAAAAAAAGCACTAGAGGTGTAATTGTGGCCTTCCGGTTTTTATTTTTCCAACTTTCAAGTATTTGAAGAAACAGCATCAAAATATTCAGGCATTTCAAATGATATTATTTTACACGAAAAATTCTGAATCTAAATGGCACATATATATAATGTCGAAACTAGAGAAGAAAATGGACAGTCAGGATTTGAGGCAGTGTGGACTGATTGAACATAAATTCATCAATTCTATCGACAAGTGGACTTTTTTTAGCAAGGTAAAACAACATTTCTTAAACAAAAGACTCTGCTGGGTCAATACAGGCACTAAGAGACAAGTTAGGGGAGCAAATGAGAAGTATTTTTAGCTGAATAATAGGTGGGAGCACATATTGAACCGTATAGTGCAAGAGCTAATGCGTTAAGTATCGCAGCTGGACACTAAAGGGACACGGTGTTCTAGAGAATCACCACTAGACCAACACAGCATATGAACAAGGGATAGTATCCTCATAATTATTACCTTATAAAAGACAAATCAATCAGAACAGGGAATATATGACATAAACTCAAGGCATCCCCTAATACACAAGAATATCATATCCTAGAAGTCCTCCGACACCCTGCTATATGCTCACAAGTGCAGTGAAATACAATGGACTTCTATCCTTTCGCCTTTTATTTTCTTGGTTTTTCTTTGATACCATCTAAAATTATCAATTCATAATGATATCATGGGATACAACAACTAAGTATTAACACAAAATAAGTGTTCTTATATAGTTGTTAAACTAAAATTTGTGGTGGCAAAACACATAAAGAACTATTCTTCATGGTATTTGGTCTAAGTTTACCTCGTGGTTATGCCACTTTATTTTTCCATCACTAAAAAATATACAGTATATAAATCTAACTATAACGTGACATAGACAACTCAATAGCAGCCCAACTAGTCCTCAACAATACCACCAAAATAATTCGCTAATTCTCTGACCTTATTTTTCATAGTACTTCATGCGAAAAATCAACGATCTCAAAGTTTGAAGAGAAGCACAATTAGGTTTGGTTAGAATTCTAATTGGAGTTAATTAGAAGTGCTTTTGTACTTTTTTTTTCTTTTGGGAGGTCTTGACTTTGTCACCCTTCCTTTGATTGTACTGATTTTCTTCACTTTAATAAACATCTAACGGTGGTTTAATTAAAAAAAGAAAAAATAATAAGAGATAAAGAAGTGCAAGAGGTGTAATGCAAGGCTGGATGCACTGGGGATCGATTGAACATAAATTCTGGTACTTAAGAAAACAGTATTTAAACATTCTGACATTCAAATATTTGTCAATTTGAACCTGGAAGATACTAAGACTCAATGGGAGAACATGTAAATATAATCAAGAATCTAAGAAGAAGATAGATGTGTGCTTCATTGGCAGTGGGGGTTGATTGAACATAAATTCATCATTTCCATCAACAGGTAAACAACATGTGTAACGCGGGACTTGAAGCATCCCAAAACTTCTGAACATTAGGTATTAAACAAGTAAAAAAAACTAAAAATACTTAACTAACAGGGTTCATCAGAGATATGTTACTAATTCTATTTATCTAGCTGAAGTCATTGACTCTAATTATCTGACTTTATTTTCATCGCCAATCAATTTAAGAATCAAGGATCTCAAACTTTGTAGAGAAGAGGTGCATTTCAGACTTCATGCTCATAACGAGTCCTAATTTTCCCTTCTCTTATTAAACAAAGTATTGTGCTTGGCAAACACTAACGCTAAGAGATAGCTAGAGCAGCAAACTGGATTGCATACCCCAATAATCCTACCCATAAACAATGGAAACTAAATGTTGTGCATATCGACCCACGAAGCATCGTGCCTGAATATCTAAAGGCACATTACTCAGCAGTATCACCACAAAGTTTGAAAGAAGCATTGTGCTTGGCCAAAGCTAACATTGAGAGAAAGCTAGGGCATGGAATGGAATTACCCCAATAGTCCGGTAGCTATAAACAATGGAAAGTAGGTGTTGTGCATCCCCCACAAAGGTATCGAATGGCACACTATTCGGTAGTATCACAACTAGACCGTGAATCGCAGCATATCAAAAGAAGACAAGGGGCAGTATCCTCCTATTCACTACCTTGTAGAAGACAAACAAATTAGAGCAGTACGAACCAAATATAAGTTAAAGATACCCCCATCTATGCACTACACAAATATCAATTTGTAGAAGTCCTCTGATACATTATCTTGGTTGTGCTCACAGGTGCAGCACACTCCAATAAGAAGGCTTTTTCCCTTTAATTGTTTTCTTTTCCTGGATTTCTCGTTTGTGCTGCTTAAGATTATCAAATCACTATAATATTGAGGGAGACGACAACTAAGTATTTACACAAATTATAAGTTCTCTTAATTAGTAAAAATAAAAAATTATGCTCCAAAAATTGACGGAACCTTTCTTCAGGGTACTGTCTTGGATCATCATGGCTATGCAGCTTCATAACCTGTCACTACAAAATGTACAATGTATAAATCTAACTATAATGCATTATAGATACTCGATTTCAGCCCAACTAATCCTCAACAATGCCATCAAAATGAGTCTCGTTATCATTGTATCATTTGTTCCATGACCCCTATTTAATGATTGTAAAACTAGGGAAATGAATCATAAAAATTGGCTTCAAAATCGGTATATTGCTTCATTTGTTAGTAAAAGAAAGTAACTTTGAAAATGAGATTTGGCATAATAAGTAACTTAAAAGAAAATTTGATTAGTTTTACGTTTTAAGCACAACCAAACATACTCGCACAAAGAGAGATTAATCTCGTTTCACAAAAGAACTCAATTATCACATCCCCAAACACTTTCCTTCTCATTTCATAACATATAATATTGCAAAATGAATATCACAAGAAAATTCAATCAACTTCATAACCTCAGAATAAAAAGTGCATTAAACACTCAAACACTACAAAGAATCAATATCTCTTGTCGAATGCTACTTACTTGATCGGTGCCCCCAAATTGCCAAAAAAAACCCTTAAAGAGTTTATACAAAATAAATGAAAAGGAAAAAAGAAGATTAAATAAGGTGTCAAATTAGGGTTCTAATTTGACACGAATTCCATGATTTACCTTGATGATACAAATAATTAAACTTGGAAATTTGAAGAGAACAGAATTTAAGAGGAAAACTCATGGAATTTTATCTTTGATAAACGAACTTTCTTTGCCTTTTGCCACAGAATTTATGTCTCTCTCGTTATTTGATTGAATTCTTGATTATTTGTTGGAAAAAATACTGTTCTTCAACGGCGATTTCTTGTAAATTTTCTAACGGCTACTTGAATGGTATTCTTAAAGTTTCTTTTAACGGTTAATTTTTATTTATTTTTGCCTCCGAGGGCTCCGTTCTTAGCGAAATTTTACAAGAATGACGTCCGAATTTATTTACTTGTTTAATCTATTCTTTTTTATTACTTTTCATCACAAAATATATTTTTTTATTGATTAAAAAGCGGTACTTTAGTTTTTAAAATAAATAAATAATTGGTGACTAAAGTCAACCAACAACATAAATTCTTTAGAGTTGAAATGTAATTTGACATAAAAAAAATATCTTGTATTAGCCATTTTAACTGAAGATTGTTTCTCGACCAAATTAGGGACTATTTTCCTTTTTCTCATTCTTTACAAATTGCTAAATTTGGCACATACATTCAAAATTAGTGAGGTTTCGTTCATTTGTTTGATTTAGTAAATAAGTTCAAATGCGCGAAATAAGCTTGGACATAGTACATTTATGGCCTTTTTTGGTTAAATAAATTAGATAATATGGAACATTAATAAAATAAATAAATAAAAAGTTCAAATCGTGTCATTTCATGTTCAAAACAGTCTAATATTGTATATCAAACATGTACCTATTAAAATAGAAGTTGGACACGCAAATAATTTGCTAAAAAGATCTTATGCAATTAACTTGCTAACAACAGCTTGTTAATTCAAGTTAGATTGCTTTGTTCTAATGCACGAATGACTATTTATGTTCATGCAAGACGTGATATTGATTTGTCTTCTATTGACTTCAATATCTTGCGGACTTTGCTATTAACATATTTCACCACGTGTCCCTCCATGTTTATTGTGTTAAAAAATAATATTTAAATGACATTCATTTGACTCAATACTCAATCTAATAGTTTCAGCTATTAGATCAAGTGATTCAGATGGTATCAGAACAAGTAAAAGTCATGAATTCAAGTCTCATTGTCACCTATTTAAATGAATTGTGTACGTATTATGCTTTGATGAGAAAAATAAATCTCACCTACAATGAAGGGTCGTTTTAAAGATAATATTTAAATGATATACATTTGGTCTGATCTAACAGTTTAAACTTTTAGATTAAGGGTTTCAACTGTTTAACATATTGTTACCACAAACACTGGGAGAACATTTTATAATGCAAGTTCGTTGCCACAAGGGGTGGTGCTATAGCAGTATGATCTAACCTAGGTTGTCCCATCGAGAGCTGTCACCAAGTTTGGTGAGTGTAAGGGAAGGTATAGCATATGATGTTGTCTCATCGAGAGCTATCACTATAGTTGGAAGTGTGTAAGAAAAGTCTAACCTAAATGTCTATCCGGCAAACCTTTTAGAACTTGTAAAGAACATGCCATTTCATAATTTATGGCTTCAAGAGGTAATTACTACATTACAGTTTCAATTTATTCTTTCGAATTCTATTTCAGTGCGTGTTTTAGATAAAATAAAGTCTTGTTCATTACATTGTCCTACTCTATCGAGTCCCAAACACAATCCGAATGTTAATGGCCTGTTTTGGGCTCTTTTCAATGTGTAGTCTTTTGTCCATTTCCAGATTCTGATGACACCTTTTGAAGCTTCTTGTCCCGTGAAATAAATTGCATATAGTCTTGTTTTTAGATCGTTCAGGTTCTTTTCATGACTTTGTGTCTAAAACAGATATTTACATAAGAAGGGGCTTGTGATAGTTTTAGAATTCTACTGAGACGTGCTACTCCATGCAATTCTCAAATTTAACAACATAAAATCTAGATTTACTGGCAAAGATGAAATTATTCTCTCTCGACCCAAACTAATGTCAGGAAGAGTTCTAGACAGTCGACCAAATAGAGAATAACTATTACTAACCGGGTGCAGAACTACATCATCTCAATAGATTATCATCGATAATCTTTGAAAAAACAGGTAGATTGCAGGAGCCCCCTCTTCAAGGATTCAGCAGTTTTGGAGATTCCTCCAACCCGACATCAGGAAAATCCATCCGGTCTGTAAATGGTAGTTTTGGCGATTTAGGAGATCCCCAAGAAGGCGAAGAGTAGCCAGGAATATTGGTTTCCCGGAGACTAGAAACTTGATCTCCAAATAGCAGCTCTGGTATCTCCTCCATTTCCAAGTGCTTCAAAGGACTCTCCAGCTGAAATATTGACAATTAATTCGCATTTGTTTAACTGCGGCATTCAATGTTCAAAAAGAAAAGGCCACAAACTCCAGAAATAATAGGTACAAAAACGAGAAAAGAAATTGCAGCCAAAAGCAGAGGAATTCATAATTCTTTTATCCATCAAAAAGATTTGGCCTGCTTTTGAACTCACGGAAGGCTCAGAAAACACAGGGGTGTACAAACAAAATATCCAACAAGAAGAATAAAGAAAAGGATTGTAACCTACACTTGGCTTAGACGCTGATACAAATGCCGTTGGAGATGATGGCCACATAGGAACATCTGAATTCAGAAAATGTAAACCAATTATCTACAGAAATGTATATCTAGCCCAAAAAATAAAAATAAAAAAATACAGTCGGTAATGTGATAGATAGCAGCATTTATTACCATTATCTAGTCCGATGACTGACTTCATAAAATAATCCACATCCACAGCCTTTTTCTGGACTTTGACGCACTCGTGATGATTGTGCAGGAACCCCTCCTCCTCAATGCAAACGGGAACATTTTCTTCAGCAACAGGATTCAACTTTTGACCCTTCTTTGGAACTGCCTGCAAGGATGGCTTCACAGAGTTCGTAAGATCACCAAGTGCTTTTCTACCACCCATTTCCCCCCCAACAACAGACTTAGTTTTCGACACACTGAGATCTTTCTTCGTTCGAAGCACGTTAGCATTTCTCGAGTTTGATATGTCATTAAGAGCTTTTCTTCCACCGAGCCCTCCTTTCTTATCTGCCTTGGTGACACCAGTCTTACCCCCGAGAGTAGCACCTAAACAAGACATCGATATGTCAGGCGATGCCTAACCAAGAAACACCAAAAAACGATCTTACTACCAAAGATTGTAATTAGCAATTACCATTAGAGAGGATACTGAGATTCTGATCCCGAATCAGGTGACTAGCTGGTGTTGCCATGAGTGCCTTTTGAATTAAAAATCAGTAGAATGATCTGCACTCACATAGATCTGAAAATTAGTAACAAAATGTGTAAAACGAAAAACAAAAATCTATATACCAATAAACAATATAACTAATAAATAATTCTAGATTTGTTGTAGAAGTCATTGACGCTAATTATCTGAACTTATTTTTCATAGCGACTCATTCAAACATTCAGGCATTCAAAAGTATGTTATTGAACGCACTGGAATAAATCGAGTCTTAGTAGGAGCATATGGAAATGTAATGTTGGAATCAAAAGAAATAGTAGATTTGAGGTTTCCAGGCAGTGCAGGCAGATTGTACATAAATTGGTCAGTTCCATTGACACATCAATATTTAACAAGGTAAAAACCCGTATCTTCTTAAATGAAGCACTTTGATAGGCCAACAATGACATTGAGAAATTAAAACTAGAGGAGTGGATGAGATTTATATATACCGGTAGTCCTAGCCACATCAATGGTGTAGCTAAAATGTTAAGTAACCTGTTCGGACCTCAAAGGGCATATTATATATAAAATCACCACTAGACTATCCCATCATACATGATCGACTATATATAAAATTCTCTTTGGCCTTATCGCTTTTGTTTCCTTTTTGTAGTTTGCGATTTAATACAACCACAATGTGTCACTTGATACAACGCACAAAGTATTCGCACAAGTTGAAAACTCTCTAAAATAATCACACATCTACAAATTCCGGCTGTCAAGGCCGAACTTCTCTACAAGCAACTCCGTTCCGGTTTACCTTATTATACATCTTTCCATCACTTCAAAACATACTGCACGTTGTATAATGCGATATCTACGTCTAGATTTCAGCCCAAATAATCCTCAACCTTGGTACCGAATAACTCTCCTCACCAGTATATCATTCTCCTTTTCCCTCCTTGCCTGCCTTATTGCCTGCCTTATTTTTTCAATTTTATACCTTGAAAAGTGGTTTTCTTAAATAAAAGTCACTTCTTCAAAGTAATTAACTTAATCGTGTTATAACTTTATCATTCCTGAACATTTTCCCTCTCATTATCTAAAATTTCCATTACCTTTCTTGAATTTAATACTCATATCATACAACATAATAAAAGAAAATCAGAATAAAAATAAATCAATTTTATAACCTCGGAATTCAAAAATCCATTGAATCTACAACAAAGAATATTTAGAGAATCGACCGCTCTTCTCGAATGCCTAGTTTAGAAAGACACTTTAAAATTTTATTAAAAAATAAAAGAGGGAAGAAAGATGATGAATTCAGATATCAAATTAGAGTTTTATTGAAACGAACTCCAACATAAACCCTGTTGAAATAAATAATAATTAAACGTGGGAATTTTTAACATGTTTATCTACTTTTAAACAGAAAGTCCCGCTATTTCAAGAAACCAGGGTCAAAGAGGAAAACTTACGGAATTGTCTTTGATTTGTGCGAACTTTCTTTGCTTTCTAAAGAATTTCTGTATATCTTCTCTTTATTTGGTCGAAAATCTCTTGATTATTGCTTGGAAAATTCCAGATCTTTGGTGGTGATTTCTTGAATAAATTCAACGGGCAAATTGTGTTGAAAGGGCTCTTCTTATGGAGTAGCGACGCACCAACGGTCATTTTTTGCCATCTAAAAAGAGGGCTCCGTTCTTAGTGAATTTACAACAATGGCATTCGAATTTGTTTTATTTTTTTATTTTTTTGTCACGTTTCTCTTCTTTTTATTTTATTTTATTTTTTTTGGTTTAATTATTTTTCGAGTGGAACCCCATTTTAATTATTTTTCTTTTTATTTACGTCTCGGTACATAAAGTTCTTATATTAAACAATTTTTTGCTATTACTTTCAAGTTTAATTAAAAGGCTATTTGAAAATATTTAAATGAATGTGAAGGGAATATGGAATTTCACATTGACAATAAGATAGAGTTTAGTTAAAATTTTCATATGGCTAAATTTAATTATAATGCAACGACTTATTATATCCTCAATAACGTCTGATTAATAAATTCTTAAATAAAATGTCAACCGTTGGCGTTTAACTTGATAGATATCATTTTATGTGTCCAATTATAACATATAGGTCACCATGTTTCGTTTAATAATAGTAAAAGAAAATTTGAAGGAAGAAGTAAAGTTTTAAGGACTAATTTATAACATTTTGTGTCATAAATTTGATGTTATCAGGATTTGCTCAGTGACCCAATAGGTTAGAGACATTCTGTGTCAATTTCAATAAACATAGTCGAATATCAAAACCTAATTCTCGTGCAGCAAGTTCATTCACAAAATTTCAATTGTGATATTTTGATTTTCAATCTTTTATTGTTGTTGGACAAATAATCCCAAACATAGAAACCCGTCCAAATCTGTATTCTAACGTCACTTGCAAAGGCATATGGAACACATAATTTTCAATATAAAATACAGATGTATAAAATTGAAAGAAAGGAAAGGGGAAACCTACCCACTAGCCTAACGGAGTTAAAAATTGATTAGGAATTATATCAAGTTTAGAAAATATGTACAATGGATATGGACACTTAGCTATTTTTCTAGTCATTTATTTATTATTAAATTTAATCAAATTTAGGGTGTTTTTGATTGGAATTTTTATATATACATATATATATAGAAAATGGCATTTTTCATCAAAATTTCAACTTTTAAAGTGTTTGATTATCATTTTTTCCATGAAAAAATATATTCCAACTTTTAAAAATATGCCTAATTTTCTTTATTTTTAAGAAACATATTTCTTGCCAATCAAACACGCTTTTAAAGATTATTATTATTAATTAAAGATTATTATTAGGTCTATTAAAAGGTTTTATCGTACTAATTCTCTATCTAAGAGACAATTTTGGATTGTATGGAAGCATTTCGAAATTGAAGATAATCATAGAAATAAATTATTAGTTTTTATATGTTTATTCTTCTTTGTCATTATACCGCAATTGGTTCGATCTTTTTCCTTTTTGTTTTCTTTCAAGGTTATTTTAATTTATGTTTCAAGTAATAATAGACTCGTGTAACCAAAAATCAAATTTTTAGTATCTTGATAAAAATTACGAAACGTGTGACAAAATTTATGAATCAATAAATTAATTATTGACTTTAATTTAAATTTAAACAAGATTTTAGTCTACGTCAAATAGGGTTTATAATTGTCTTTTCTAAAAAAAAAAAATTGACTACTTAAATAAAAAGATTCGAAACTTTTTATCTTCTACGATTCTACCTATACAAAGAAAATGAACGATAAAGAATCAAAAGATCTCAACTTGAAGGCCGAAAACCACCATTAAAATTTTCGCACTCAAAAAGTTCAATGAGTTCCATCCACACAAAGTAAATGTCTTGCCCACACATTTATTTCCTTCCAACACTCATTAAAATTATTTAATTGGCTCCTTCAATTTTTGCCCAATTTATCAGTTTCCAACTTTGATCTTTTTCAAAGATAAACAATTTTGTAAATCATTAATTATTATACCTATATGCCCTACCCATTTCAAGATTTCCACTTGACAATGCTATAACATTTTTCATCATTGCTCATCTATAATTTGTTCTTGTGCATTTAACCATGTCTCCTGGCTGATGAATTGTTTGGCTAAGTATAAAAAGTTATTTTTAATTATAAGTAGTGCCTTTTTTGAAAAAAAAAAAAAGGACTTCGATAATTATAAGCATATCGAAACATGTGCTCCTGCGCTTACTTGATGCGTGCATGCTAGCTCGTATAATTGTGAGTTCGTTTTGTGATTTGCCTCTCATTATAATCCGCATATAATTTAAAAGTTAAAAGTCAAATTTTAATTTTAGCTATTGTTCACTCAATAATGACTTATTTTTATCACATTATAAATTTTGTAACTTATAATGCAACCAAACAAGCCCGATGTCTTTAAAAGATTAATTCAGATTGACAATTGCATGATTGATGACAGCCAATTATGCTGATAATTGATAGAATTTTATTATGACATTTTCTTAATTTGTATATGAGAAATATACTGATTTTTGTTTTTAAATTATTAAATTACCTATCTATTATCATGCTGGATTATGGCCCTCATTGCTCGCTCGAGTAGTCTTGTCAACCAAAGCAAACAATCAGAATGTTTGGTTTAGTATAAAATTAATTTTTAAGTATTTTTTTTTGTTCTAATTATGATTGGATTATTTTGAGAGTTACTTATAACTAAGGGATATTATTTTATAACTTATTTATTTACTTGTAACTGAATTTGCTTATAACTAAACTTGTAGATTATTGTATTGTAGGAATACTTTGCACATTGACTCGATTTCTCTCAAGTAATCCAAAGCAATTGTTAGTAAAAATAACGACATTCTAAATAAAGGTCTATTTTTAATATAGTTATGATTATTTTGCACGTAAGAAATATGAGTCGTCAGAACTACACAACATAGTAATTAGGATTAATTCTCTAAATAGTCACTGAACTTTGCCAAAAGTTCTCAAGAGGTCACCAAATTTTAAAACTTCCATAAATAGTTACTGAACTTTGCAAAAAGTTCCTAGGGGGTCATTGAACTTTTCCAAAACTTCCCTAAATAGTCACTCAACTTTACAAAAAGTTCATAAGGGGGTCACTGTACCATTGTTGTATGGGGTCCCAATTTGCAAAGTTCGGTGACCTCATAAGAATCTTTGACAAAGTTCAGTGACTATGTAAGGAAGTTTTGAAGTTCAATGACCACCTATGAACTTTTTGCAAAGTTCAGTGACTATCTAGGAAAGTTTTGAAATTCTGCGACCTCCTGAAAATTTTTGGCAAAGTTCAATGACTATTTAGGGAATTAACTAGTAATTACGTTGTATCTATTGTTATAAATGTTGGTACTTCATAGGGAAAAAAAAATGTCTTTAAACACAAGATTTGTGTGGATTAAATTGAGAAAGAAAGAAAGAAATAGAGAGTAATGTAAAATTTCTAATTTGGAAAGAAAACAATTCAGTATTTACTGCAATATCATTGGGTCCAATAGGGCCAAGTCTGACTTAAATTTTAGCAAAATTCTTAAGTTTTTCTACAAAATTTGACTACTTAACGAGAAAATGGACAATTCCAACTTTTTATATTCTATCTCCCTTGATCGACAATGAACGATGAAGAATCAAAATATCTCAACTTGAAGCCCGAAAACCACCATTAAAATTTTCCCACTCAAAAAGTTCAATGAGTTCCATCCACATATAGTAAATGTCAGTCTTGCCCACACTTTAATATCCAGCCTTTCTCCCTTCCAACACTCATTAAAATTATTTAATTGGCTCCTTCAATTTTCAAGATTTCCACTTGACAGTGCTATTACATATTATCATCATTGCTCACCCATAATTTGTTCTTGTGCATTTAACCATGTCTCCTAGTTGATGATTTGTTTAGCTAAGTATAAAAAGTTACTTTTAAGTATAAGTCATATTTTTGGAAAAAAAAAAATCGATACTTCGTCCAAACACGTGCTTAATTACTCGAAGGGTGCATACTGTATAATTGTAAGTTCATTTTCGTTATAACGTGCATATAATCTAGAGGTTGAAGTAAGAATTTCAATTTTAATTATTGTTCAGGGTTGATCGAGTCACATTATTTTGGAAGAATATATTCTGAAATAGTAGATTGATAGAAAATGTGTGGTTAAAAAATAAGAAAAAAAATTGTGATGAAAAATATTATTTTATTGAAAAATGTGTGGTTAAAAATGAGTAGAAGAATTAAAATGAAAATTTTAATGTTCACCAAACGATGACTCAATCATTCATCACTTATTTTTATCTCATTATAATTTTTGTAACTTATAATTAACCAGAACAAGCACGATGGCTTTAAAAGGTATATCGGATTGACAACTACACGAATGGTGAGAGTAAATTATGCCAATAATTGAAAGAATTTCATTAATGTATTATAAATTTATTTTCTTAATTTGTGGATTAGAAATATACAGATTTTTTTATTAATAATTAAATTCCCTATCCATTATCATGCTGGATAATGGCCCTCGTTGCTCGCTCGAGTAGTCTTGTCAATCACAGCAAAACCAATCTATCATAATCAGAATGTTTGGTTTAGGTATAAAAGTAATTTTTTTTTGTTCTAGTTATGTTTGGATTATTTTGACAGTTATTATTTTATAACGTACTTATTTACTTGTAACTGAACTTCCTTATAACTAAAACTTGCAGATTCTTGCATTATATGACTACTTTGCACATTGAATCAATTTCTCGAGGAATCCAAAGTAACTGTAGGTAAAAAATAACGACATGCTAAATAACGGTATAGTTTTAGCCAGTGTTTGGTATAAATTAAAATCAATTTTTAGTAAATTTTGATAAAATTTGATCAAAAGAGTGATTGAAAAATTGTGGAACCTATGAAATATATGATTAAAATTAATTGTTGAATTTGAGTTAACTTAAAATTTTAATTTTAATTTGTACCAAAAAATGGGCTTAATATAGTTATTATAGTTTTGCAGGTAAGAAATGAGTCGTGACAAATTACACACCATACTATTCAACACAAGAATTAATTGTAATTTGTATCTATTGTTATATATGTTGGTACTTCATAAAAAATCAGGAATGTTAATAAAAATAAAAAAATCTTTTAATCAATTTCTAATTTGGAAAGAAAAAAAAAATAGTATTTACTGTAATATCATTAGGTCCAATAGGGTCAAGTCTGGTATAAAGAAAGCCCTTGATGTTTGAAGATAATTCTTCGAGTGGAAAGGAGAAGAGAACAAAAATAAGAATCAAGAACACCAAAATAGGTAGAAAGGCTCAAACACAAAATTGTTGTCCTCAAACAATATTTACCCTTTCTAAAATTGTTTTTTGATGTTTAAAGTGACTCTTGGCAAACGGTTTATATGATTGATCAAGCCTTGAAGAAGAAAATGTTTAAGCACCGATGTTTTACTTTCGAAACTTGTAGAATACAAAGGAGGTTTGAATATGTAAAGATACTTTGATAAATAAAAATGTGCCAAAAACGAAGTAGAAGTTTCAAACCCAACCGTCAAAATATTGGCCTAAGCGAAGCAATCGTTTTGACCTCGGGGTATCGAAAACGAGATTGGGCGAGTACCCAGCTTTACCAGGCTAAAATTTCGGCTCTTTTGTTTTTATTTTCTCATTTCATTATGGTATTCCCATACTTGCTCTATACAACTATATAGATGTATTATCATTTCAATATACTCATCATTATAAGTTGAACACAAAATTATAACAATCATTCGCTTGTTCAACTGTATAATGATACACATATTCAAATTAGAAACATTTATGCATACGGGATAGATTTCTTTTGATTTAAATCCATTGTACTGTAATTCTCATAAAGTATCATCGAAACTAAAGATATCATTATAACTTTAAATTAATTATTCCTTGTGATAATACTGGTAAAAACTTCACGAGTTCCTCAAACTCCTCGAGCGCTAATATGGCATTGCACTCATCTTATTCATTGAATTTTTAAGAGAAACTCCAACTCTCTATTCAAGCAGCACCACCTCGAAGTTAGTATAGGTAAAGTTATTTCAGTATCTTTGTTATTTTTAGAGATACTTGTACTTAATATTGAACTTCATTAAGAGTTTTGAAATTCAACCCTCATTTAAGTAACAACCAGCATTATATAATTAGGTTAGGATTTTTGCAGAAATTATAATTCTGAAACTATTTATTTATCTAATGACTTGTTGTTATCCTTGACCCCGTGAATTACTGTTTAGTGATGATAGGTAGAGTTTTTGTCATTAGTGGAACATTTTTAGTTTAAGAGTTTCAATCACATCCTACTGAAAATTGAAATGACTAAATCTCTATTAAGAAGTTTAGTTAAAGTATTCGCTAGGTTCTCAATTGACTTAACGTAATTTGGAGAAATTACTTCACTTTCGATTAATTTTCTTACGTAGTCACATCTTAAACTCATATATCTAGACGTCTTATCCTGTACCTCATTGTATGCCTTTCCTTAAGCCACTCAATTTCTTTCCCGATATCTGATGATGCCACGAATTCAAATTCCACGGTTGAACGTGTTATGCATGTTTGTTTCTTAGATTTCCAAAAAGTTGCACCTCCTCCAAAAGTAAATACCCAACTCGAAGTAGATTTATTCTCACTAATGCTAAATATCCAACTAACATCAATAAATCGTTTTAAGATAGCTGAGAACTCAGAATATTCAAGACCTAATTTTTTGTTTTCTTTAAATAATCAAGAGCTCTCCCAATGGCCTTCCAATATTATTTGTTCGGGTTACTAGTAAACCTACTAAGTTTACTAATTGCAGATATTGTGTCTAATTTTGTGCATTGAATTGCATACATAAGACTCACTATAAAACTTGCACACTCCAATTGAGCAATCTCTACCATCATTCTTTAGAAGATTAGAACTTGGATCAAGATGAGTAATATACTCTTTTATTTTCAAATAGTTAAACTTATTTGTCACATTCTTGATATAATGTGATTGACTCAAATAGTAACTTCCAATATTCTTAATAACTTTAATTCCCAATATGATATTCACTTATCTAAGATCCTTCATCTTGAATATGGAAGATAGAAATATCTTTTGTTTCTTTTATTCCATCCATGTGATTATTTAAAATCAACATGTCATCAACATACAAACAAATAACTATAATGTTTTTATCACATACTTTTGAATATAAATACTTTTCTAAACTGTTATGTATAAACTCAAATGAAATAATTGGTAAGTTAAAGTTTTTCATGACATTTCTTAAGTGATTGTTTTAGACTATATAGTGATTTTACTAGCTTGCACATGTTATGTTCATTTTTTAGTAGAACAAATCTTTCAAGTTGTTCCATATAAAAATCCTCATCGAGAACCCCATTTAAAAATGTTATCTTAACATCCATTTGATGAACATGCAAATCATACATGAACGCTAATGCAAATAATATCATAATTGCTGTTATTCTAGCTGCCGATACACACGTATCAAAATAGTCAATTCATTCCCTTTGTCGATAAGTTTTAACTACCAATCTAATTTTAAAGGTATTAAGAGAACTATCTACATTATACCTTTTTTCTTAAGCACCAATTATTTAATCTCTCATTTCTCTCTCTACATTTCTCTCCCTTTTCCCTTCTTTTTATTTTGACACACCAAACCACCATCGAAGACGATGTCGTTGGCGCGACCACAACACTACACTGTCGATGCGACAATGGCATGATGCTGATAGGATCCATGATGCCATAGTTTTCAACAGCGGTAGCGTCATCTCCAACTCTAATTAGATCTTCTTTGCAGTAGTTTTCATGCTAGCGGTGGTGAGTTTGCATGGATGCGGTGGTCGTTTTGGTGTTGCTTGTGGTTGTGGTAGTGGTGGTGGTAAGGATAGTAGTTATAATTTTGAATCTGATTTTTGGTGGTGTTTGGACGGTGGTGGTCATGATGTTGGCTACAATGGTGAGGATGTGGTCATGTTGGCGATACGTTGAGGTGGTGGTCATGTTGGTGGTGGTCGTGGCAATCAATGGGTGGGATGGATTATTTAGTTGATTATGACCAATAAATCAATTAATGCGGGATCAATAAATAATATGTGATTAATGAAATAAATAATTTGTAATTAATAAATAATGTGCAACTTAAAATTTGTTACATTGTGATCAATGATATGATAGCTTGTGACATGAAATAAATTGTGACTTATAAAATTTGTAATTTGTGATCAATGAATAATATGAGACGTTTTAATCTGATAAATTTGTGACATAAAATTTGTGATTTTTGACTCACGCTTGTAGGGGTGGCAAAAAAAACATTCAACCCGAAACTTATGGGACCCGATCCTAAATTGGGTAAATGGGACCGGGACTGGGTGAGGTTCATTGACCCAAAGTGGGTATGGGGTGACTATGAGAATCATTGTCCCCGCCTCGCTACCTTGTCCTGTTTAAATTTAATTTCAAATTTAAATTTTTTATCAAACAAAAATAATAAATGTATTATATTTTTTAAAAAAAACATAAGTTGTTTCTAACAAATTGGTAAAAAAGTAATAATATTTACGAAGTAAAGACATAAAATAAAAAAAAATAAATAAAATTGGGCCATAAATCCCTCGCCCTATAACGCTTTAAACGGGTATGAAGATGAGATAATATATTAAAAATATCCGATGAGATGGGGTGGGAATAACCGACCTATCCCATATCCGCTCCCTTGTCATCCTTATACGCT
>CAIGRL010248549.1:0-20525 GCA_903798325.1 Fraxinus xanthoxyloides
GAAACTTTAATATTTTTATTTTTTTTTTTTTTTTTTTTTTTTTAATTCATGGTCAAATGGTAGTTTGGAAAATGGGCCGGGTCACCCGGCTATTTACACTTATTTCCTCTTGTGTTGTATGGGTTTAGAATTATGATGGATTTGAGTCGTATTATGTTGGAAGAATGTATTTTGAAATAATAAATTATTGGAGAATGTGTGATTGAAAAATGAAGAAAAGTTATTGATGTGATGGAAAATATTATTTTATTGAAAAATACGTGGTTGAAAAATGAGTAGAATAATTAAAATAAAAATTTTAATGTGTACCAAACAGGAACACATTTTCTCTAACACCTCGAGATGTTAATCAAGTTCAAGCATTGTCCATTGTGATTAGGTTTGTCAACATGTCTATTGCATTCTCTAAGGTATCCTCTCTAGCAACAATTCTCCTGAAATAGTCAAGTCCCCTATCTTGGGAAATTTCACATCAATGTGTTTGGTTCTTGCATGATAAATCTGATTGTAAGTGTGAAAACATAAGATATATCTGCATTTGCATATCCCACAACTGAAACATCATCATGTTGTATCTCAAACATGATCTCATACTCCATTGTACCTTTCAAGTACCTAAAAATTCACTTTACAGCTCTACAATGCTCTCTATCAAGATTAGCCATGTACTTGCTCACCGTACTCACAACATGTGCTAAATCTAGTCTGGTACACACCATTTCATACATCAAACATCCTACTGCACTAGCATAAGGCACATTTGACATCTCTGCCATTTCTTCTTCATTCTTAGGGCACTCATTACTAGAAAATCTGAAATGATTTACCAATGGCTAAATTGTAAGAGATGTAAAGTTCGAGGACCAAAGTGCAAATACTCAAAAGTTATGTTAGACCTCAAAATGAAGATTTGAGAGTGCTTGGAGCCAATTGAATGAAAAAAGAAGTCAAATGGATCAAATATAGTCAAAGTATAATCACACATAATTTTTCAACCGAAAAAAATATGCTCTAGATTTGTAGTCTCATATTGAAATTCATTTTTGACATAGGAAACATATGAATTGTAAAATTATATCTAAATAAACGACGTAGCTCTTTAAGTCATCTTTTCAAATCATTTTGAATTACCTCAATCGGATATCGGAAGAAAAGATTATGATAATAATACTGAAAGACGAGTAGTGGAGTTTTTGATTATTTTAAACTCTTTTCCTGTTCCAATACAACTCCAACCCTTCCAAGATTCCATGATGATATAAATACAATCTAAAGACCACTTTTGAGTGAAAAATTCAACACACAACTGAAGGAGGCAAAAGTGGGCATAATTCAAGAAATCAAAGAGAGGCAAAAACAATATCAAGGAATAAGATTAAAGATCTATCCAAAAACTAGTTTTTTCTATTCTCTTCTTTATGTTGTTTATCTTGAATTATATAGATTTCATATTTCTTATCACGAACTAAACTATTCTTCTAGGATTTGATTGTAACAAAAACTTGAGAGTATGAATTGAATTTATTTTATTTATTTCTATGAAATTTTCCATTCCCTTTTTTTGTGTTATGATTTTAATGCTTTCAATTAATTAACCACTAATTGAATGAGTAGATGCTAGTCAATTTCGGTACTTGAGAGGAAGAAATTTAGGCGCGATCATAAGATTAACACAACATAGGTTTTATAGGTTTCGAGAGAAAAGTATATGATCTGTGAAGTTTACTCCATAAAAAACCATGAATACATAATCTCTAGATTTTAATTCGAAATAGAGATATTGAAACTAATGTGTAGAATTAGTTTTTATCCAACACTCGAGAGAAGGGATAGAATTACCTTAGGGTTCTTTCTTATAAACATGAAAAATTGATTAGAGGTAACTAAGTTTTTGATAATCATATTTGATAATTATGTGAAATCATAACCATAGGCTTCCTCATTTGATTTTTCTTCTAGCTTGCATTTATTTGTTGAATTCGTCACCGTATTAGTTTAAAAAAAACATTAATTATAAAATTCATTCATGTAGATAAAATATCGTCTATATAAGTATAGTACTTAGTAGAAATTTGAATTACAATCCCCGTTGGTTCGACACTCTTACTCCAATACTATATTACAAAACTGACAACGTACACTTGTGGTATAATTCACATTGCATAAAACGTGTGACAAGCTCCGCTAGATCCCAAGTATCATTTTTATACAATTACTTAATTTCCTCCATCATAGCCTCTATCCACTTACTTTTCTCCTGACTACCAACAGCATCTTGAAAAGTTATAAGATAGCTATTGCTGGTAATGAGTGCATAAGAAACTGAATGCTCGAATTAGTGTGGCGTGGTCTATTTGTAGCAATACTATAACAATGTTCCTTTTCTAGGTCAGAACTGTTCATTCCCTGAGCATTAATCTCCATGCCATCATTGTCTATCTCTACCTGTACTACTTGGCTCTTGATAAGTGCCTTTTTCCACACTTATTTAATATATAAATATATTTTTTATTGATAAAATGAATGAAATTCTATTCACAATTACATAATATTTACTTTTGTAGATCAAAAATCACCCAAGGAAAGAGAGCAAGGCAAAATGAGGAAAAATGACTAAAATTGTACAAAATTGTGAAGTTGGGGATCAAAGTAAACAAGCCAAAAAATTGGAGGACATTGGGATGCAATTTATGGAGGGCAAGATTGAAAGAAAAGTTAAAATTCGAGGACCAATTGTACAAAATCATAGTTGAGGGACCTAGTACACAAAGATTGGAGGACTTAGCTGCAAAATAGCAAATTTAATCCATTTTCTACATTTACATAACCAGTGGCACTGCAACGCCGTATTTAAAACTTGCAGGACCTTTTCGTCGCTTTTAAAAAATCCAGGGACCTAGGTTGCAAATCTTGAATTCTTTTGTAAAGATTTAAGTGTGAAATCTGTGCAGTATTTTCTGTTTTTTTTCCTTCCGGACGGTTGGTTCCTTCATTTGCATTTCTTTTTTTTTCTTACTTCTTTCATTTTCATTTTCTTTTCTTTTCCATTTCAACATCTTGCAATCTTGGAGGACAAAATCAAAAGCACAACAAAGAGAATAAATCAAAGAAAAAAAGAAAAGGTGGAGAAGAATTGGGAAAATCGAGATTCAAGTAAGTTCAATCAAAAAGGGTTTTATCTTTAGTCTTGTGTTTTCTTTATTATTTTCATCATTTGTGTTGTATTGAATAAATATTCTTATTTGTTATCATTTATATAACATGAGCTAAATTTTATTGTTGGGATTTATGGTGTAAACTTGACCTAAGTTTCATTAATATCAATACTAATCATTTAATGTTTTAATTACTATTGTTATTGTGCATTTATTATTGTGCTTCAATTTTCATTATGTATGTGGTCAATAGATGATTGAGTTAGGTGGTTTGTACAATTATTGAGAGATTATTGTGCATTCTTGACCAATATAATTAATGCCCTAGGTTTTTTAAAATGTCGCAATCTATCTCAAACAAATTCTTCAGGATCAATTGAATAGATGCATGCATATATACTGTTTGTGAAAATTTAAATATGAACATGAATTGAAACCTTGTTTTATATTATATGTTAAAAAAGGACATGGTATAACACTTTATTTGTATTTTACATGTGCATTAAGATGCTAAAATTTTTAAGTGACATTCTCTGAGACTATTTTCTAAAAAGATCATAGTCATCTCATTTGAATTCTTTAAAATTAATGAAAGAGATGCATATGTGTGTATTTGTGAAAAACTTGTTCCTGTTTGACAACCATTAAGAAGAGTTTATTTATTTTATTTTATTTTTTGGGGTGGAAAATGAGTTTTAGAATAGTGATTTTTTTGTGAATATAGAGTTAAAAAATAGAAAAAATTGAATTTATGTGTAAAATATTTTATTGTGAGAGTGCGGTTGAAAATGAGTTTAAGAAAAAAAAGTTTTGTAAAAATGATTGTTAAACCAAGGCTTAAATATTAATATAAATTCAAACTTGACTTTACATTAAAAGTCACACGATGTAACACTTTATTTGTATTTTTTACATATGATTTAATTTGCTGGAAATCAGCAGTGAGATACTCTGTTACTTTTTCTTTTTAAAGTCTCATGCTATTTTATTTGTATTCTTTTTGCGAATATGGATAAAATTAATGTTTACTTTTGTTATGAAGGTAAATGGGTACAAGATAATGAATATAAAATTAAAAAAATGACTGAAATTATTGTCTCAAAACGTAAATGTAAATGTCACTTTCTTGTTTAGAAAGTGACATCGTATCACTTTTTTTTTTTAAATTAAGTTTTCACACTACTAAAAAGAGACAATATTGTCATTGATATGTAATTATATCAGTAAAACAATTGTCATATTCTTATATTTACATATAATCTAAATTTGGCAACAATTTTAAGAAGTTCAAATTGCCATGTCACTTTTTTTAAAAAAAATTAAGGTATATCAATGCTAAAAGTATTATGTCGTTTTCATTAAAAAAAAACTAAGAAAGATGACATATCATGTCCCTTTAAAACAATATTCTTGTGGTATGATTAATTTTTAATCATATAAAGAGAGAAATGAAAGATCATTAGACAACAAGTGATAAGAAATTCAAGTAAGGAACAAAATCTTAAAAAGTGACAAAACTCAAAAAGTGAATCTAAAGTGACAATTAATTTGGGCTTAATTAATGCAGGAATTTGTAGTTCTAATCACTTTTAAGGGTATTAATCTAAGGGGAATTTGGCCATTTAGCCTGATTGGTCAATGTATTTGATGAAATGGCCTTTACCAATAATAAAAACAAAAAAATAAAGCAAAATATTTTAATTGGCAAAATGACTAAATTCTCCTTCGATTATTAACTCAATAACCCTCAATCTTCCTCATTTCATCCCGTCATTTATCCTCCAAATTCACTGTAAAACCCTAGTTGCTATTTTTTTTAAATAAAATCTTCTTTCCCTTTTAGCTTCTTCAATTTTAGGTCCTCAAAATCACAATCACTCATTTTATTCGCTTCAGACATCGTTCTTGCTACCCTAAAATCACGTTCTTTATTATATTCTTCACTTATTTTGGGTATCTTTTAAGCATTTAAACAAGAGTTTGATTATCATATCATCAGCATTGAAAATCACTTTACATTTGAAGAAAGAAGAAAGACAATTTTGAAGATTTCATGTAGATTGTACTTTTATTATTGAATATAGTATTAAATAATATTTAGTTGGTGTTTTTTTTTTTCGTATTTAGTATATTTTTTGTGTTGTCTGCAACTATTGGATGATAATAACACTCCAATTGCTATCTGAAATGTAGAATACCACTCTAGTCGTTATTCACTACGTAAAACTGCACTGCAGTCGTTATCTACCGTAGTTTAATTTTTAGCAAAATGACTGCTAATAATGGACTCGCTAACATATATAACACAGAAAGATTGACTGTCATAAAAAATAATTGAAATGACATTGCTTTTATATTATTGAGATGGTGAAAGCACAAGTAGTCTAATTATGTGCCGATTAAGTTAATAACATATCTCTCAACTTATGTACGTTTTATGTACATATTACAATATAAATAAGATCCACTTATTGTTTCTTAGGGTACGAATGGGTCTTGGCTGCTTATACTAGTGTCTATACACGTAACAACACAAGTGTCATTTTCGTGACTAGTAATGACACTTGTGTCGCTCCAAAATTTTTATCTACATTTTTTTAACAAAACAACCTATCATAATGGACTCCATAACTATATAACATAGAAAGTTTGAAAATGTCATAAATAACGAAACTTAATGGATCTCAGGGTACGAATAAGACACAACTGCTTATACTCATGTTTACAAACATAACGACACAATGGTCGTTTTCATCTCAATAATGACACTTGCTCCATTTTATTAATTTTTCCTACATTTATATTTTTTAAACAAAAACGTCCAATAATGGACCCCATAACGTATGTAAAATTAAAATGTTGAACATGTAACAAAAAATATAGAAATGACAGATTATATGTAATCCAACAACGGACCCCTAACATATTTTTGTCATGATTATTTTACAGATTAGATTGTAGGTTCTTCACAGTGAAGCACATTAAATTTTTACAAGCTCGGTTCAATAAAGACTTGATTTGCCTCAATATATGTCCACTTGGAAGAACTTATCTACGAAAATATTTGCATTGCACTTTGATCTGTAAATTAGTTAAAATTTTTAAATTATTTTTTTTCCTTACTTTTCAAGAGATTGATTTTTTAGTTTTACGTCTTAGATTTAAGTTAAATGTTATACGTGTAGTTATAGTGTTGATGCATTTTAAGTTAAATATTTGTGTTTCAGTTGTACATTTCTTTCCGTTTCGTTGTTAACCCATGATAATGGCACATGTGACGTTATTAGAGATATACGTATCCCTGCGAATGAAACATGTACCGTTATTGAACTTATAAAGTATGAGAATGACACAACAACCATTACTAAACTTAAGTATCCATGAGAACGACATAAATGTAGTTCTGAACTTATAAAGGTCCATAAGAATGACACAAGTACCATTACTGGATTTATTAACGTCCATGCCTCGAAAATAATAACTCAAACTTATTCATGTTGTAAGATGCATGAGAAGTATACAAAAATTGAGTGATATCATCATTAGCTTAATCAATAACAAAACGACACTTGTGTCGTTCTGTTAGTGAACATGAGTATAAGTAGTTTGACTCGTCCGTGCTTTGAAAACCAACAACTTGAACTCATTTAAGTTGTGAGATTGAAAAAAGTTGAGAGATGCGTCATTAATTATATTTTCTAACGAATCAATACAATGACTTGTGATTTTACCAACTCAATATCATATAATCTATGTCCAATCAACCGTTCTTTGTTATATGATTAGCCTATCTAACTTTCCTAAGTTAAGAACTCCAATGCTTGAGGTCTTTACAATGTAAGAGAAGCAGAATATAAAATAAATCAACAGAACAACACAAGAGCCGTTACTGAAATGAAAATTACCATTGTGTCGTTCTATTAATAAACACGACTATAAGCATCAAAAACTCGTCTATGCCCCAAAGAAACTAAAAATTTGAACTCATTTAAGTTGCAAAATGGACATGCATTTAAAAAAGGTTAGAGATATGCTCATTAATTATATTTTCTAATAAATCAATACAATGACTTGTGATTTCACTAAACTGATATCATATAATCTTTGCCAATTCAATATTTTATGTTCACATGATTAAATTTTTTGATTTTCTTAAATTAGGGGGTCCAATACTTGAGGTTGTTGCATTGGAAAAGAAGAAAGATATAGGAGAAATCAACGTAAATGACACAAGAGTTGTAATTGAAATGAAAAGAAGCTTTGTGTTTTTTTTTCTATAAACACGAGTATAAGCATCCACGACTTATCCGTTAGGTATGACAGAATATCACAAAATTTGAGAAAACCAATAAGTTGAACTCATTTTAGGGTATAAGCAGCCATGTCTTATTCGTGCTCCGCGAACCAATAAGTTGAACTCATTTATATTGTAAGATGGACATTATATGTACAAAATTTGAGAGATATGCTAATTACTTAATCTACATGAATCAATAGGATGACTTGTGCTTTCCCCAACTCGATAACATATAATCTATGTCATGTCAACCGTTATTTATCCACATGGTCAGCCTTTAAGTCTTAGATACATTAGAGGGTCCATTATTGAAGATCTTTGTGCTGAAAACAAATCAAAATATAGAAGAATTCAATATAATGATACAAGTGACGTTATTTAGAAGAAAACGACCCTTATATCGTTTTGTTTGTAAACACGATTATAAGCGGCCATGCAATATCCATACCCTAAGAAATAATAAGTCAAACTCATTTAAGTGGTAAGGTGGATAAGACATTTGCAAAAGTGGAGAGGTGTGATCATTAATTATATTCTAATGAAAACAATAGAACGACTTGTGCTTACATCAATTCTATATCATCTAATCTATGTTGTTTCAATTGTTCTTTGTCATATGATCTACCTTCCTATCTTACATACGTTAGGCGTCCAATGCTTGATGTCGTTGCGTTGGAAAATAAGTAAAATATAGGAGAAATAAACAGAAAGCCACAAGAGCTGTTCCTGAAATGAAAACGCCCATTGTGTCGTTCTATCTATAAACACAAGTATAACCAGCTACGGCTTATTTGTGCCCCGAGAACCAATAAGTAGAACTCATTTTCGTTTTAAGATGGACACGATACATACAGAAGTAGAGAGATGTGCTCATTACTTAATCGATATGAATTGGTATGATGAATTGTGCTTTAATCGATTCGATAACATATAATTTATGTCATTTGGATCATTCTTTTTCATGTAGTCGACATTTATGTCTTACATATGTTAGGGGATCCATTGTTGGATGTTGCTGCATTGAAAAAAATCAAAATAGGAAAAATCAACAAAACAACACAATTGTTGTTACTGAGATGAAAATGACTTGTGTCGTTATGTGTGTAAACATGAGTATAAGCATCAACGTCTTATCCATGCCCCAAAAATCAATAAGGAAACTCATTTACGTGTAAGATGGACATGATAGGTCTAACAGTATAGAGATATACTCATTAATTAATCGACGTGAATCAGTAGGATGATTTGTGCTTTCACCAATTTAATAACATATAATCTATGTCATTTCAAACGTTCTTTGTCACATTATCAACCTTTATATCTTACATATGTTAGGGGTCCATTGTAGGAGGTCTTTGAGTTGAAAAAAAAATCAAAATATAGAATAGAACTAACAAATGCCTTACGCACATGAAAACGACGCTTATATCGTTATGTGTAAATATGGCTATAAGCAACCACGTCACATCAATACCTTGAAAAATAGTAAGTGAAACTTATTTATGTTGTAATATGCACATAACATGTTCAAAAGTTGAGAGATATGCTCAATAACTTAATCAACACATATAAAAAGGATGAATTGTGCTTTCACCATCTCGATTACATAAAAGCTATTTCATTTCAACCGTTATTTATGACATGGTCAACCTTTCTATGTCACACACGTTAGGGAATCTATTATTAGAGGTTGTTTCATTGAAAAATAAATAAAAATATCAGTGAAAACTTCAAAACAACATAAGTGTCGTTACTGAACATAGAAACGACCTTTGTGTTATTATGTGCGTAAGTACGAGTATAAGTAGCCATGACCTATTCATGCATTGAGAAATAATAAGTGAAACTTACGTTGTAATATGCACATGACATATACAAAAGTTCATAGATGTGCTCATTAACTTAATCGGCGCATATGAGCATGATGACTTGTGCTTTCACCATTTTAATAATATAAAAGCTATATCATTTCATCTGTTATTTGTGACATGGTCAATCTTTCTGTATTATATATGTTACAGAGTCTATTATTAGAAGTCATTTGATTAAAAAAATCATGCTACAATAGATAACGATTGCAGTGCCATTTTGTGTAACAGATAACGACTGGAGCGACATTCTACGTATTAGATAATAGCTTGAGTGTTATTATCATTCAATAGATTCATGCAACTCAAAAAAACACACTAAATACAAAAACAACACCAAGTAAGTATTATTTAATACTTTATTCAATAGTAAAAGTACAATCTACATGAAATTTCTAAAATAATCTTTCTTCTTCAAATGAAAATGAGATTTTTTAATGTAAATAATATGCTCACCAAACTCTTGTTTGAATATTCAAAACTTATTCAAAATAGGTGAAAAAATATAATAAATAACATGATTTTAGAATATTAATCACTATAGTTGACGAGAAAAAGCGGATAATTCTGATTTGGGAACCTTGAATTGGAGAATTAATTGGATTGATAAGGGTGTTAGAGTCTTTTCCATGGTGAGGGCATTTATGACATTTGACCATTTTTTTAATTGTATTTTATAATTGGAGGCCATTTGACCAAAATACATTGAGCAAATGTTATTTAACCAAATACATTGTTTATTTAACCAATTCTTCCTTAAATTTGTTTTATTTCTTAGACTATAGAAACCGAGACTTCTAATGAGTAATAGTGACATATTTGGAATGCACTAGACAAGATGTGAAATTTAGCATAAGATAAAGTTAGTTAATTTTCATTTTGATTGACTCAAAGACGTGATTACCTATCTTAATGTCGAGTGGGTGTTTGTTCTTATTCCGTAAGTTGAAAAGTTAAAGATACGCATTCGGGCTTTAACAGTACGAGCTTGCGATAATTGAAAATATATATTCATGAAATGGAGTTGAAATTCTATGATGAACCAGCTTATTTGACCTTTTATTTCGTAAGTAACAACATTTATTCCTATCTTTTTTTTTTCATTAGGTTGTCCTTCATTATTGTCCATGATAAGTGTGCTTTTGCACACTTATTTAATACATAAATATGCTTTAACTTGTTCTTTTTGTAAGGGAAGTAGTACTCAATTTTTTATTGCTTTCCTCTTATTCTTTACTTTCATTGTTAGGGAAGTAGTAATTCCTTATTTATTGATTTCATTGACATCATTCATTTGTAACCACGGTATTCTTTCGCTACAAATGAGGGCAATTTAATAAAATCTCAGAGGTACCGCCCTTCTTCCAAAAAATAAAAAAATTAATACATAAATATTCTTACTATTGATAATAAAAAAGAATGAATTTCTACTCATAATTACGTATTAATTTTTGTGTTGGTAAAAATCGCCCAAAAGAAAGAGAACAAGTCAACTTGAGGGAAAATGGACTAAAAGTGAGCAAAATTACAATTTTGGGGACCAAAATAAACAAAGCAGAAAGTTAAAGGATCTTGGATGCAATTTATGAAGGGCATAATTGATATGAAAATCAAAATCTGAGGACCAAATTGTATAAGATCAAAGTTGAGAGACATGTCGTGCAATTATCTTAGGGGCTTGGGCTGCAATTCTTGGAAAATGGGTTTTAAAGTTTTAAAACCTTAAATGGGTTCCAGGGTACGGAATTTGGTTGCTGCTATTTTACATTTTTCTTTTTTCATTTTTGCATTTCTTTTTCTTTCTTTCATTTCCTTTTCAATTTCTTAGTATTTTAGGGATACAAATCAAGAGTACAAGGAGAATATATTCAAGGATTTGGATAAATATTTGGGAAAGTCAAGGCCAAGCTTCAAAAAATGATTTTATCTATAACTTTATATTTTCTCAATTATTTTGCTATATTTGTAATGTATTGTTATAAATATTCTTCTTTTTATCATTTGTATAAAATGAGTTAGTTAATTGTGTTGAGATTTATGGTAGTAACTTAACCTAACTTTAATTAATTTTAATATTTGCTCTTTAATTTTAAAATGCTTATTTTCATGTGTATTTATTATTGTGTTAAATGCCTTGCATTTATTTGGCCATTAAATGATTGAATTTAGTGACTTGTATACCGTTCGAGAGAAGATTGTACTTTTAGACCAAATAGTAAATACTCTGAACTTGTGTAGGGAATAGAGATATGCCCCTAACCCTAAGTGACCCATTCAGCTATGTTCATAAATATTTAATGTGGTTGCTTGGTTTGAATCGATATAGAGATATATAGGTTAAATCAATCAATTATGGTTAATTTAATCGAGATGGGTAATTAACTAAATCTGAGAATCGAGTCTAACATCGTAAACGAGTAACTTATTAATTGACTAGTAGAAAAAATCAATTAAACGACGGTTAAGTGAAACCATGAATCATAACCACGTTTTCCTCCAAAATTTTCAAGTGTTTATATTTTCTTATTTTGTAGAGTTGTAATTTATTTTCCCTTATTTTCTAAATCTAATCTTATTGTGTGTTTCTTTTAATGTTAAAATTAAATTGATTAAAGTTGCATAATCAAGAGTAAATATTTTTCAAGGGATCGATAACCAGACTCAAAAAGTTCACTTTATTACTTGAACGCGACTCGTGCATTTGTGCTATATAATTTTAGCAAACAAGTTTTTAGCGTCGTTACCGAAGAATGTTTTTACTTTGATTACCACTTTAATTAATTTTAGTTTTAACATTTTTTTCATTTACTTGTTTATATTTAATTTTGTATATTTAGCTAACCCCCGTATTTTTAATCTATTTTGTGTTGGTATTCTCTCCTTATACTTTTCAACTATATTTTTATTATTGCAATCTTGACAAAGTAACAAAGTGTTTGCAATGTCTAATCTTTATATTGACTATGGAAATATGCTTGGAGGTCCAAGATGTGAAATTTGTCAAGCAATGAATTGTACAAGACAATGCTTGTATTCATGCACCGATACATCAATGTCGAAACTTCTTTAGTTTAGACAATATTTGAAAAGTCAAAAAAACGCTGGACAATTTTGATGATAGTTATATGCTCGTGAAAGATTATGTACCTGCCGATTGAGATGAGGACATCAAAATTTTGGGAGATGATCCTCCATTTTTGAATGAGAAGGTACTTGCAAAGTATTACCATGAACTTCCCAAGTTGGATGTAGATGACATGCTTGTGGAAGATTACGAATATTGTGATGGATTTTAAAAGTGGGGGTATAATCCACTTGACGGAGTTAATAGGAAAGACTTGCCATTTCCCGTGGAGTTTGCTTGCGGACCAATCATTCCACCTGATGAGAGTTCAACCATTGAAAAAGAACCTAAAATTAGTGAAATTTAACCACAACATCACTAAATGAGGACATGGCAATCAATGAGGAGAAAGCCAACTTACACTTTCCGACTTAGTTGATTGCCAAGATATTGATTTTGTGATTAAGCCCAATGAAGAAGTAGAAATCTTCATAGCTGAATTTAAATTGAATGGTATATGCTAGTTCTATTATATGGAAAGGGGCAATGTTAAGTTTTGAAAATCCAATGAAGAGTGGAACAAAGTCAAAAGAAGAAAAATGGGCAAGGCATCGAAAGCATTGTTTGGGTGCCCATGATTCAATTGTCAAAGTCAAGATAAAGACTATAAAAAAACGCTTGTTGGGAGGCAACCTAAATATTTTTAACTTTAAATATTTTTATTTGATTAGCTATCATTGTTTTTGTAGGTAATTTTTGAAGTCTCACATATATATGGTTCCTTACAAGTTTTGGGGTAAATTGTGTACAAGAAGGTCGATTGCCCAAGTTCATTAAAAGCAGCACAAGTCCTTATAAAGTATTGGTACCTCTTCACTAAATGTCCAACCGGGGAAGTGTTGTTATCCCCTCTCCTCTTTTATCTTGTTAGTTACACAACGAGAACAATGTGTGATTTAAGTTTGGGGTGATTGTGCTTAAATTGTTGTCATATTGTGTTGATATGTTAGATAACCTTGCCGGCTTAGGATGTTTTGATGTTTAAAATTGTTGTTGATCCATGAGCTATGACCAAATATGCTATGTGCCTAANCTATCATTGTTTTTGTAGGTAATTTTTGAAGTCTCACATATATATGGTTCCTTACAAGTTTTGGGGTAAATTGTGTACAAGAAGGTCGATTGCCCAAGTTCATTAAAAGCAGCACAAGTCCTTATAAAGTATTGGTACCTCTTCACTAAATGTCCAACCGGGGAAGTGTTGTTATCCCCTCTCCTCTTTTATCTTGTTAGTTACACAACGAGAACAATGTGTGATTTAAGTTTGGGGTGATTGTGCTTAAATTGTTGTCATATTGTGTTGATATGTTAGATAACCTTGCCGGCTTAGGATGTTTTGATGTTTAAAATTGTTGTTGATTCATGAGCTATGACCAAATATGCTATGTGCCTAAATTTATCAAAAATTTCTTGTCCATGCAATGGTCACAATAATTGTTATCTCGATGTGAATTTTTTTTATTGTTGGATAGATTTTTTTGAATAGGTTAGAATTAGGTTTTAAGTTGTGTTTAAATTCTTACCAATCTTACCTTCTTTTCTTTTCCACTTTACCATATTGTGAGATAAGTTTGGGGGTGGTTGAGCAGGTGAAGGATATTTTCTAAAGTGTGTTGATTCCACACATGTTGAAAAAAGTGTGTAAAGTGTCTTTTGCTAAGTATAAGCTAGGTAATGACAATATGCTAGGGATCTAACCTCCATTTATTTGTGATGTTAAAAAGGGACATTGATGTGAGCACGGAGTCGAACGCGTCAAAGTCAAGCCCGAAAAAGGATCCATTGATTATCGAATGAGGTTCGATGACACAATTGAGAGCAAAGCGGGTGAAAGAGGCGATGTGATTGCTTGCTCAAGTTACGGTGAATGAAACGTAAGTCACAACAAGCAAGGGAACAAGTTTCATGTTAGGCTCGAAAAAAAGCAAGATGGATCAACTTGGTTTAAGCAGCGGATGAGAAAGCCAAAGAAAACAACTATGCGACTGCATAGTTGTCCTAGGCATGCGGTCGCATGCTTCTTTTCTGAAACCAAAATGGGGCTTTCTGTTTGATCTATGCAACTGCATAGAGTTCCACTATGCGGCCGCATAGTTCATTTCGGTCGTAAATTTTTCCAAATTTCGAGTAATCTTCTATTTAAGTTAAAACTCTATTTTGTAATGTCTTTTGCTATTTTTTTTTTTTTGGCTTAATTCCCTTTATAGCTAGATTTTCTGGGTTCCCTATTAACAAGACTCATTCTTTTCATTGTAAAACACAGTATTATTATTGAAATTTATTGAGAGGCAAATTTGCTTTCGAATTCTTATTTTTCGTTTGACAAATGAACTTATCAAGATTCTTCTTGTTACGTTCAAATCAATCGGGAAAGTATCTCAAATATTCAACCAAAAGTTTCAACATATCATTTCGTCTTCTTGGTTATTTTCATTCATTATTTTTCGAATAAAATCTAAAATTTTGATTACTTTAGCTTTCGTAGTTTTTTACTATGTGGGTCATATCAGTTGGTATCAGAGCTTAGGCTCCAAAATCAAGGTTATATCATTTTCCTCTTTTTCGTTTGAGTCTTTATTTCCTTTTTCTTGCATTCTTCGTGTTCTTCTATTTAAGTTTTTGATCCGTAATTCTTCCATTAAAAATTCAAGAGTTATTTTTCTGCTCATTTTGTGTCCAAATTAACATTTGTTTTCTTTGTTGGTGTCATAGTTGAATTCCGAGTCAAATGAATCCAATAATTCAGAAAATTTTGTGAAAATTCAAAAAAAGTATATTTGTTATCTCGAAAATTGCCGGCTAATTACGTTATCTATTGTGTAAAATTAAAAAACCACTTTCTTGGATTCAAATTCCATTACAATTATCCAATTCAATTCATTTTCTTTCTTGAGTCTTCAAAATTTCCAAAAAAGAATTCTCACTCAAAACCTAGTTTGAATTCTACGAGAATAATTCCTGATTGAGTTCGAATTTGTTCTTTGAAGCACTTGGGCAAAAACATTGAGTGGTAAAAGGCAGAGTGGTGAGATCAATAGAGGGAAAACGCTGAATTGAGTCATACACGAGCGTACATTTGTGAAGCAGAAATAAATTATAGTTTTAGGATGTCTGATAGGGATGAATCAACACCAGGTCGAGACAACAACCAAACCAAACATGTTAGATGAGATGATAGTAGGTTGAACAGTTATTTGAAGATGTGTGGGATAGATTGGATAGACAAGACACGGAGTTTGCCAACTTGTGTAGGGGCGTTCCAAATATATGGAGACAAGGTAGGCAAGAGCTTAGGATGGAAGTGCATGAAGAATATGATTATGGGAGTGGTGTGGATGAGGATGCAATAATCGATGTTGAAATGGGTAGGATGAGAAATAGAGGAGTTAGGCTTGAACGAAGGGGTAGAAAATTGGTTGGAGATGATGTAGATGTGAATATGGGCAACATAAAAATGTCAATTCTACCATTTAAAGGAATGAGTGATCCGAAGACTTACTTGGAGTGGGAGAAAAACATTGAATTGATCTTTGACAGCCATGATTATTTGGAGGAGAAGACGGTGAAGACGACTGTCATTGAATTCACCAACTATGCAATCACTTGGTGGGATCAAGTGATGACAACAAGGAGGTGAAATAAGGAACGGTATCAATACATGGGAGGATTTGAAAGCTATCATGCAAAAGAGATTTGTACCTAATCACTACTATCGAGAGCTTCATTAAAAACTACAAAGCCTCTACCAAGGATCGAAGAGTGTGGAGGACTATCACAAGGAGATGAGTTGTTGATGGTTAGGGCAGATGTGGAGGAGGATTGGGAGGCTACCACGGCCAGGTTTTTGAACGAATCAGGACATAGCTAATGTAGTGGTGCTGCAACACTATTGAAATTAGAAGACATGCTACATGTGGCTATGAAGGTGGAGAGGCAATTGAAGAGGAATGACCCAGCAAGGTACTCATTGGCTACTTCGGATTCTAACTCATCCTTGAAATTGAAATAGGACAACAAAAAAGGAGATATGGCTGTTTCTAGGGGTAAAATTGAATTTTCGAAGGAAATGGAAGAAAATACTAGCAAGAAAATGGAATCTTAGCCGTCAAGGAGTCAAGACATCAAATACTTTAGGTGTTTGGGGTTGAGACACATCGTTTCTCAATGTCCAAACAAAATATTGATGATTTTACGGATAATGGAGCGGTGGTGAGTGAAAGTGAGAATAATTATGAAGGCATGCCGAAATTGGAGGAGGCTAGTGATGGAGGTGGAATGGAATATGGTGTTGGCAAGTTATTGGTTACGAGGCGACTCTTAACACTCAAATCAAAGTGGATGACTTGGAGCAGCAAAGAGAAAATCTTTTCCATACACGGTACCACATCAATAATAAGGTATATAGCATGATCATTATTGGTGAGAGTTGTACAAATGTAGCTAGCACTAATCTGGTGGAAAAATTGGAATTAATTATACTTAAACACCTTAGGCCCTATAGGTTACATTGGTTGAATGAATGTGGGAAAGTTAAGGTGAATAGAAGGGTGTTAATAAATTTTTCAATTGGTAGTTATCATAACGAAGTATTGTATGACGTAGTACCTATTCATGCGGGTCATATCTTGTTGGGAAGACCATGGCAATACGATAAGAAGGTGATACATGATAAGTATAAAAATAGGCATAGTTTTGTGAAGGGTGGAAAGTCTATTACACTTATACCATTAATATCGACACAAGTGTATGAAGACCAAATCAAACCGAAAAATGAGGAAGAAAAGAGACGGAAAGATTTAGAGAAAAAGATAGAAAACAATGAGTTGTCAACTAAGACAGAATATAATGATGTGCCTAAAAGAGATAAAAAAAAAAGATAGAAGAACCACATGAGAGAAAAGAAGGGGAGTCTTCCGAAAGGAGAGAAAAGCTGAGAGCAAATTTCTTTGCAAAATGGAGTGAGTTGAAAAAAGCAATAGTCGAAAGACAAATATTTTTGTTGGTGTACAAAGAGCCTCTCCTTAATTTTGAGGAATCTAACCCACCCCTCCCTAGTTTGGCTATTTCTTTTTAATGTAGGAATTTGGAGATGTATTCCCGGAGGACGTGCCTAATGGGTTGTAACCTATTCGAGGCATCGAACACCAGATTGACTTCGTACTTGAAGCAGTCATTCCAAATCAACCAGCTTACGAAAGAATTTCGAGGAGACAAAGGAACTTCAAAGGCAAGTGGATGAGTTGATGAGCAAGGGGTATGCAAGGGAGAGCATGAGTCCATATGCTGTGCTAGTCCTACTTGTGCCATAGAAGGATGAAACTTGGAGAATGTGCGTGGATTCCAGGGCCATCAATGACATAACGGTAAAGTATCATCATCATATTCCTAGGTTAGATGATATGTTGGACAAATTATTTGGTGCATGCATATTTAGCAAAATTGATTTTAAGAGTGATTACTATCAAATTCAAATGAGGGAAGGTGATGAATGGAAAATTGCATTTAAAATTAAATGACTTGTATGAATGGTTGGTCATGCCGTTTGGAGTTACTATTGTACCGAACACTTTTTTGCGTTTAATGAACCATGTTTTGCATACATTTATAGGCAAGTTTGTTGTAGTTTACTTTGTTAACATTTTAATCACAATAAAGACCTCAATGAACATATTGAACATTTGCGGTGTGTTCTAGTAGTTTTAATAAAAGAATAACTTTTTCGCTAACTTTAAAAAGTGCATATTTTGCGTGGAAAATGTTTTGTTTCTTGAATAAGTGGTTAGTGCTAAGGGAATTGAGGTAGATGAAGAGAAGATAAAAGCTATTAAAGAATGGTCAACACCTAAAAGTATAATCAAGGTAATAAGTTTTCATGGTTTGACTAGTTTTTATAAACGATTTGTAAGAAATTTTAGCACACTTGCCACACCACTCACTGAAGTTGTTAAAAGTAGTATTGATTTAAAATGGTGTGATGAACAAGAGTATGCATTCAACGCTATTAAGGATAGGTTATGTGAGGCACCGATTTTAGAACTACCTAATTTTGACAAAACTTTCGAGATTAAGTGTGATGCATCAGATTCGAGATTAACTGTAATGCATCAGATATAGGCATAGAAGCAGATTTGATGCAGGATAGGAGGTCGATAGCTAATTTTTTTCTAAGTGGAGTAGTGCTCAACTATCCTACATATGACAATAAGTTTTATTCACTTGTTCAAGTTTTGGAGACATGACAGCATTACCTATGACCAAAAGAGTTCGCGATTTACACTGATCATGTGTCAGTAAAGCATTTGCAAGCTGAATAGAAGGCATGCTAGATGGTTGGAATTTATTGAGACATTTCTCTATGTCATCCGGTAAAAACAAGGTAAGAAAAATGTGGTGGCGGATGCGTTGTCCCGAAGTTATGTGCTTCTTACTTCTTTAAGTGCGAAGTTGCTTGATTTTGAGTACATTAAGGACATGTATGTGAATGAATTTTAGATTTTTCCAGCATATATGAATCATGCAATAAGGGTGCGGTAGACAAATTCTTTAAGCATAAGGGTTATTTGTTTTGGAAAAATAAGCTATGTTCCTATTGTTCAATGCGTGAATTGTTGGTTAGAGAAGAACACAATGAGGGACTAATAGATCACTTTGGGGTTGCAAAGACTTTAGAAATTTTAAGGGAACATTTTTATTGGCCTAAAATGAGGTTTGATGTAGAGCAAACTTGTGATCGATGCATAACTTGTAAACAAGATAAGTTTAAGGTTCTACCCTACATATTGCATACTCGTTTGACCGTTCCTGGTGAACCTTGGGTTGATATCTCCATGAATTTTTTTTAGGTTTACCTAGGACTAAAAGAGGTTGGGATTCAATATTTTTAGTGGTCAATATTTTTCTAAGATGGTACATTTCATTCTATGTCATAAAACCGACGATGCCACTAACATAACTTATTTGTTCTTTAAGGAAATAGTGTGTTTACATGGGGTCCCTAAGAATATAGTGTCGGATATAGATGTTAAATTTCTTAGTCACTTTTTGCGAGTTTTGTGGGGTAAGTAGACACAAAATTTTTGTTTTCTACTGCATGTCACCCATAAACCGATGGACAAACCAAAGTAGTCAATTGTTGTGCACTGTGGTTAATAAAAATTTGAAAAGTTGGGAAGAATGCTTGTCTTTCGTAGTTTGCATATAAGGCTATACATTCTACTACTTCATGCTCACCATTTGAAATTATTTATGGTTTTAATCCACTAACACCATTGAATTTAACTCATTACCTGTGAATGAACGTGGAAGTTTAGATGGGAAAAAGAAGGCCGAGATGGTGAAGTCACTCCATGAGAAAGTGATATTGCAAATTGAAAACAAAAACAAGTATTATTTGTTATGAGCTAACAAGGGCCGAAAGAGTGTTTCATTTGAAACCAGTGATTGGGTTTAGGTACATTTGAGAAAGGAGCGCTTTCCAGAGCAAAGGAAATCAAAGTTGCAAATAAGGGGAGATGGACCATTGCAAGTTCTCGAGAAAATCAATGACAATGCACACAAGCTGGATCTTCCTGGTGAGTCTAATGTTTTGACTACTTTTAATGTATGATCTTTCTCTCTCTTTGATACAAGTATAGATTAGAGGACAAAACCTTTGAAGAGTGAGAGGATGATGTGAGCAGGAGTCAAATGCGTTAAAGTCAAGCCTGGGAAAAGATCCGTTGATTATCAAATTAGGTCCGATGACACGATCGAGAGCAAACTGGGTGAAAGAGGTCATGAGATTGCTTGCTCAAGCTACAGTGAATGAAACGTTAATCAGAAGGAGCAAGGAAACAAATTTCATGTTGGGCTCGGAAGAAGAAACCAAATGGATCAACTCGGTTTAAGTAGCAAAAGAGCAACGTGGATGAAATCGGCCATAACTTTCAGCTTAGTTATCGGATTTTCGCTCATGAGTACAATTTGGAATCGTCACAAAATTCTGCACAAGGCTATACAGACGTATGGTACTTTTGGACTTGCAGTCATATAGAAACATGCCGAAAACAAAGTGGCGAAAAATTTTCAATTTTTTAGAGTTT